>CAUYRH010069595.1:0-10059 GCA_963574655.1 Perodicticus potto | reverse complement strand
TAAACACGTTTCTAATTTATTCATAAAAAAGGATTCACTGTGTGCCTCTTATATTCTAATTAGGCATTATAATCTACTCTAATTTAAAAAAATCTAGTTTGTTTCTAGTCCTTATCTTAAACATGGTTATTGTTATTAAATTTTAAGCCTTTTAAATTCTGTGAAGGCAAAAAGTGGAAACCTAATTAACACATGTATATGTAAAAATTAAAAAAAAAGAATTTATTAAAAATCCCACAGAAATTAAATGAAAAAAAATCTATAAGCGAAGCAGGTAGGTCACCTAAGCTCAGGAGTTTGAGCTCAACCTAAGCAAGAGGGAGCCTCCATCTCTACTAAAAAAGAGGAAAATTAGCTGGTATTGTGGTGGCAGCCTGTAGTGCCAGCTATTTAGTAGGCTGAGGCAAGAGAATTCTTAAGCCCAAGAGTTTGAGGTTGCTATGAGTTATTATGCCATAGCACTCTACCCAGGGTGACAGAGTGAGACACTGGCTCAAAAAACTCAAAAAAGTCTATAAGGACATATGCAGTAGAATGTTTATAACAGCTCAATTCACAATAGCCAAGATGTAGAATCAACTCAAGTGCCCATTTATACAATCATGGATTAATAAACTGTGGCATATGTGTACCATGATATACTATTCAGCCATAAAAGGATGGAGACTTCACATCTTTTGTATTAACCTAGATAGAGATGGAGAACATTCTCCTTAGTAAAGTGTCACGGAAATGGAAAAGCAAGTATCCAATATACTCAATACTAATAGGAAACCAGGAATGAACAGAGAGAAAAACAACACAGAGAATAGAAAAACACAATCAAACTCCAGTGGGGGTGAGAGGGAAGAAGGAGGGAGGGGAATTGGTGTGGTCTCGCCCAACAGGCACAGTGTAAGGTTACATGGTACACCTGGGTGAGAGACACAACTACAACTTGAATTCTACCTAACAAACACCAACAATATAACCTAATCATCTATAGCCTTACATCAATCTGAAATTTTATAAAAATGAAAAAAAATCTTCTCTGCAACTGTCTCTTGGCTATTCATCAAAGAATGATACCTAATGTGCTTTAGCCTCTGAAGCACCTAGTGTCAGTGGTATATAATAGAGGCTAAATAATTGTTGGTTAAACTACACCATACCAGAAATTGAAACGGAAATACAAAATTATCCTCCTGACTATCTGATTTGAGGACAAAGCTAGCAATTATGATTCATAGATGACTGTCTCTCTTAAAGAAAAAAAAAAAAGACAGAATCAACTAGTCATTACTAGATTTTTTAAAAACCTCAAATCAATCCTTGATGCAACCAGTGGAGCTCAACTCTAGCATAAATTTGTTCACAACATTGTTAAAAGCCTTTTTATTTGGACTTATGTAACTTTTTGGTGCGTTCCAGTTAGAATAAAATTTGGAAACAGCAATTTCTTATCACAGGTGATTTTCATTCATTAGTTGAATAGTGAAAAATAAATCTTTTTTCTATGTCCTCTTGTTGCAAAGATAAATGATACAAATTCAGAAAGCCTGAAGTTGTTTCTCCCTCTCAGTTTCATAAATAATAATTCCCATGATGAGTCTTTTGAACAAGCGGGGAGCAGAATAAGGCACAGGTAGGATAAAATGGGTTAAATTAGCAGACATAAGCTGAGCCAGGAGGATGGAACCCAAGGGCTATTTTATTCAGAGTTCCCATGAGATACACATGTACCTGAAAGCTCCCTGGATCACTTCTTCAGAGATACAGACATGACCTGGTGACACTGGATTCAAGTGTCTGTAGACACTTTAGGAGACAGAGTTTGCTCTGGCAAAGCTGCATGTTGACAATGAGTATTTTTAATCCATAGCCAGATCACCTGTTTGACTCCATTAGATGAAACACTGATTATTAAAATGGGATCATGCATTTAATCTGCTGAGAAATTACCCTCATTCACCATAGGGCTCTTAGCATCTGTTTTATAAATTACCCTGGAGAGCTGGATATGAACTTTGTCAGCCTGTTCAGATAAGGACTGCCTAGATGGTCATCCTTTTTTGTCCATGACTAATCTCTTCTCACACCCATGACCTCTCAACTCAATTCAGGTGGTCTAAGCCTTTTTTTCATGCAATTCTCCTTTCTCTCTAGCTTAAGATATAGTTCTCACTGTCAATGAATACTTTCTCTCCCACAAGTATTTGCAGTTTATTTCATCATCTTTTCTATTAAAAGTTTATGGTTTTAATCATCAAATTAATATATACAAACATTCTTAACCAAGTTTCACTGGAATTAATCCAATAACTGATGCCCCTGTAAATGATCAGACTGATGCCACTGTATATGTAATTTAAGATCGGCAGGTTATTTCCCCTCGGTATACACAGAAATCTGCTCACACCAGCTGGGCTGAATGTGCACAAGAATCAGCTGTTATTGTTCCTGAGTGTGTTTACGCTTCTTTTCTCTGTTGTGGTAAATAGTTTGCAAAGATAGCTGCTGTCATTTTCCCCTTCCCCCCTGGACACAGTGCTCCTCATTCCCAGAAGCAGCCTCTGTTACTGCTCCCCTTGAATCGAGGCTGGCCCTGTGACTTGCTTTGGCCAAGGATTCTGTGCCAGTTCCAGCTTTGGGCCTTAAGAAACTGGCAGCTTTTACTTTGTCTCTCTTGAAAACCAGCCACTATGAAAGAAGGCTGACTTTCCTGAAGCCAGCGCGCTCCGAGGAAACCCAAGATTGCCTTGTAGAGAGGCCACCTGGGGAGAGAGGCTCAGTCACCCTGAAACCTTCCAGACATCCCAGCTGTGTAATCAGACATGTTCCATCCCGGAAGAAGCCATGTGGAATGAAGGAATCACCCAGGTGACCTCATTTCAGATTGGGGAGCTGCCAAAAATGCAAATTGTTGTTTTACGCCTCTAAATTTTTTGTTAGACAGCAGTAGATAGCTGAAGCATTTGCTATAGTAATTATGTGATTTAATCAAATATTATGTAAACCCACGAGACTTGAATGTGAGATGATGAAAATTGCCGATTCCATAAAAATCGAAATGAAAGCTTGGGAAGTCTCATAAACGACCTTTTTAAGGCCTTTTAAAAAATAGAAATGTTACTATAAAAATATGTGATTGGGGGAGAATATGCAAAAAACCTAGGCACATTCTACATTCAGACTGCTTTGAAATACCTTGAAGTACATTTTTTTCATATTTCTCATTTACTTTCTTTGTTCCTGCTTCCTTATCCTTGAAATGTTCTAGTTGGAGCCATCGCTGCAGTGGATACCTAACTTGAATCAGCCCCCAACATCCACTTGGTTGTGGAAGAATATTTTTCGCTGACCCTGATAAGAAGCAGGTCTGGGAATCCGATATACTAAGCACTGTTCTATGCCTATTAGCTGCCCAGCTAATGCAGCTGCAAAAGACTGTGATAAAACCCCTTTCTTTCCTGTCATCCTGCGTTTTTTTTAATGCAGAAGGGAGAGTGTGAGGCAATCTCCAGTACTTTGTCCAGATGAAAACACAAAAATGAAATACTCTAACAGAGGACGTCCTAGGAAACAAAGGTCTAACTTGTTTGTGTTAACAGCTTAGCTGAGTTTGAGATTTGTAACCATCGGGAAAATAGAGATAGATGAGACATTATTAATATGACTCCCTCATTAAAATAGCACCTACATAATAACGGAAATCGCCCCAGTTTTCTAGTTGACGTGATCTCAGCATTGCTGAGCCAGGGAAACTTGGAGAGGGCTAGCGACTACTTCCTTCCAGGCGCCTGGGAGGCATACGAAGACTAGTACTTTGTCTGTCTGTCCAAATCCATTGACGACTCCAGTGTTGTAAATTCCCTCCAGTCTATAGAGTATAGCTAAATATTATTCTCAGTTTCTTAGCACTACTGAATAGTTTTTATTGTCATTGATACTTAAATGGAAGTTGAAAGAAAGGGAGATTTATGTCAACTTGAAAACTTAGTAAATGTAAAATATAAATGTCTGAACACAATAACTAAGAAAATGCCACAAAGGCTATGTTAACCAGTTCAATGAAAATATTTCAAATTGTATATATAACCAACACATTGTACCCCATGATTGCATTAATGTACACAGCTATGATTTAATAATTAAAAAAAAAAAAAAGAAAGAAAGAAAGAAACTACTGATTGTGAAAGAATTCTTTTTTTTTTTTTTTTGCAGTTTTGGCCGGGGCTGAGTTTGAACCCCCCCTATACAGGGCCGGCTGGGGCCAGTGTCCTACTCCTTGAGCCACAGGTGCTGCCCATGAAAGAATTCTTTGCAAATACAGTTGTGTGATTATTCTCTTTCACTACTCTAGAGGCATTTTACACCAGCTATTGAATTCAGGCATCTTCTCACCTGGAAAGTGCTGGAGAAATGTGATTATATTACTTGTCAGTGTTATATTTTCCACATTGTAAACATTTTATTTTCTATTATGGGAACATTATCTTCAACACTATGACAGAGACAGTAACACATGCCAAATATTCTATTCATTTTTCTGTGTCTCCCTGGCCCCTGCAGTGATGGGGCCAGGAATAGTCAGGCTTAGTGAAATCAAATCTGAATGAAAGTGAGAAGGTTCATTACCAGGCCAAAGAATTAAAAGCAAATAAACGAACAAAACCCTCTATGGTAGCCAGTTTTATTTTTCCTTTGAAAGCCCTTGAAATATGGATGGTTGGTTCTGTTTATAAGGCCATAGAGCCAAAAGCAGCTGAAGCCACTAACTGGAGGGAATAGGACCCTTTGCCCACCCGTGCAGAATATGTAGCATGAGTAAGTCCCAAACATTTGCTGAATGTATGTAATACTTTGGAACTGTTTTGTTGCAGCAGCATAACCTAGCCTACCCAACTAATATATCATTTTATAATAACATAGATAATTAATCACTTATTTTATTCATCCAACACATAATGGATACCCACTGTGCCAAGTATTGTTGAAATCCACTAGGGTTAGAATGGTATTAGAGCATATAGTCTATACCCTCAATGAACTTGTGGTCTAATGATGAACATGGGCAAATAAGCTTCCAATGAGTGATTAGCAAGCACTCAGTATGTGCTATGACCATACCAAGAACTTGGCAGAAAAATATGAAGAAAGAACTTTCAATGTCATTGTGGACACAGGCATAATAATAGATTATTGTAATATAATATGTTGCATCTTCCAAGAAAGTGTGCACAAAATATTTGAGGAGACAATTGTCTTGAAATGTCATGGAAAGCCTCTCAGAGGAAGTGACATTTGGTTTAAATCTTTTTTTGTTATTTTGGATGAATGTGAGGGTACAAACACCTAGATTTGGTTTGGATCTTGAAGAGCGAGTGAAACTTCATCTGCTGAAAAGGTTTCTGTGGTAATCATTAGCATGTCACCAAAAGTATTTGGCTTGCTTCTTTCCATGGTAGGCTTACACTTCCATCTCCTTTCAATTTAGAAGTAGCCACGTGATCTTCTTTGGCCAATAAAATATGAGTAGAATGGGTAGGTATCATTGTTGGGCAAAAATTTTAAGAGTCTTTGTGTAATTTTCCATGATCCTTTCTCACTCCTGCAGTGTCCTGGAAATACATGTTGAGATAATGTTTCCACCAGCCTTGGTACCAGAATGACTATGATGAGTTTAGTTTCACCTGCCCATACTGTGTGTGAGAAAATAAGTTTCTATTATTTTAGGACACTGATATACGTATGTGCAGGGTTCCTGCAAAACATCCCAACTAATTCTGACTGGTACAGTACATTGAGGCTGGGGGAACAGTTTGTGCAGAAAGACCTAGAATTTATGTAACATTTTGGAGCCGTTTTGTAAAAGATCATTGTACATTCCTGAAAGAGTGAACTCAGTGGGTTGATGTTCAAGGTTCCTGTGTTGCAAAAGAGAGACAAAAAGATGATGCTACATGGGACAAGGTGTAACAAGCCTTCTGTTGTATGTTAAGGGTTTTCTATTTTATTCCCTATTATGCAACAGAACTAATTCTGGGATGGTAATGGTCAACGTATGAGCAAATATCTATCTTCATGCATGCCCACCTGATATTATGCTAATGAGACTATCCTTTAAAAGTCCATTAGAGATTTTGAGTTATCACTTGTTCTGTTGAGGCAATTATTAGGAATGTTGATAAAGTCATGCTGACAATTGTGTATTTTGTGTTGTCCAAAGAAGGACATTGTCAAAGACTTGAATCTATAGTCTGTCATTACCACCATACCTTGTTTGGAGAATGTTAATATCTACCAAGAAGTAAAACTGAAAACCTTTTTTTTTAATTTTAGATTTGCTTGAGAGATGAAGTAACACGTCGATTGTCTGTGGCAGTGGGGAAATGAAACTGTCACATCAATTACAAAAGCTGCTAAGTTGCCAGCAGGAAAAGCATTGATTCTAGTTGAGTTCAGATCTATAATTTCAGATACCTTTGTCATCTTACTGAATGGAGAACTTTGAAAAGAAAATCACTTCTTCCATTCACAACAATACTCATCACTGGAGCCTTTGAAAGGAACTGATAAGATAAAAATTTATTTTTGAAATGCCCTGAGTTGTTGTTAATTTTTATTTCTAATTTAATTTTCATCTTTCCTTTGTTTGAGATATCAGTTCATCAGCTCACTAGATTCTCAGCAGGACTCAAGATGACCATACTGTCCTTTGCAAGTTCATTTTAATATGCAGTTAAACAATGGTAATTCAGAATTTTGCACACAAGTATCTCCACAAATAAGCATTTATTTCTATTAAATTCTGGGCATACTTTCTACCCTCTTGCTGCCTCCACTAAGGCTATCTGGTTTCTTCATAAAGTAGCAATCAGGATGTTTAGAAATGTTGGAAAGTCTTCGCTGTCCATGGACCAGATTGAACTATCCCAAATTTAGCCTAAGGGGTCTTTTGGGGAAGTATCCTGTGGGATGGCCCATGGGTGGACTGAAGGAAAAAAGGGAAAGAAGACACTATGGCAGGCAGAGACTGACAGCTAGTTCTTGTTTGTCAAGTATCTTGGTGTGCCCTACCTGCCATATTTCTCTCCCCAACAACATTCCCTCCTACAACTAATCACTAGGTTTCAAGATGACAATCAAAATGCTTAGGAGTTGTGCATCTGTTGTTTAAGGACTGTGACAGAATAGAGCTATGGGCTCACCAATCCTCTTTCCTTTGCCCTAACACAGAGGAAGACCATTTCTGAGACCCCCTTGAAGTTAGCATTCTGTTCTGTTAGCATAGTTGGCCATGTCTGGATTCTGGCTATGGATTACAGGAAGAAGTAGTGTATTCATCTCTGAAGCCTGCCGTAAAAGTCTCCTGTGTACTTGTCTACACACTCTTCCCTCTGAGATTACCAGGGAGCCTAGTTATAAGATGGAATGAGCCTAAATTCTTAAGACATCTCAACCAGCCAACAGTGATGTGAGAAGGACACTGATTTTTGTCATGCTAAGAAGTTTTGCTTTGGGGGTGGCTGGCATTTCTTCTTCTGAGTAATACAAAGATACTTTTAAAAATTAGAGAAGTTAACCTAGTGTGATCAAAATATAATAATATGGAAGAAAGAATAGGAAGTCCTACAACTAGGATGCTGTGGTATTTTAAGGCTCCAAAATAACAATGAAAAAATATCAATACTTGCATCTTAAAACTTCAATGAACTGTAACCCCCACATGGTTAGTCCAGTATTTAAAATTTCTTTCCACAGGGCTGTGGTCACATCACAAGCTGTCTTTGTTTAGGAACAACAGCAAAGCTGGAACATATGTATTATATAAGAGCAATACATAAATTCAAGAATAAGTTATAACAAGTAGAAGAATAAGTTATAACTGCAAAAAGATTTACTTAAGTAGGGACGATGACTTTTCTCAGTTTGTACGAAAAGAACTATTTTCCAGAGTTCATTTATTTAAGCAATGAGATGAAAAACCACTTGATTAGTTTAATCAAGTAGTGATTTTGCATCATTCAATGTAGAGTCATTGAAATAGAAATAGTTTACAATATTTCCACTTCTCAGTTTCAAGAGAGACTTTGCTGCACTCCCAACATCTCCTATATTTTTATCTCCTAAAAAATGTGCTTCAGCCTTTTGTAAAACTCAGGTGTTTAAGAGCTTGACAATTGATTTGAGTAACATTTTAGTATGATACATCAATAATTTTGAACTAGGAATATTGGTGTATGTGTCCAGTCTCTTGATGAAGAGAAAAACAACCTCCCCATAATGCTACATTGGTTCAATAAGAAATCCCATTAAGCTGTACAGACATCACTTTTTGACCTTTTTGATTCCATAAGCTATAATTACTGTTTTTAAAATTGCCTTCTTAAAAGCCAAGTCTTAACACAGGGACAAATGGTTAGTGACTTGTTATTGAAAAATGTAGTGCTTTTGGCATTTCATGTCGCAACCTATTTCATGACTGGTCCACATGAAGGACACATTTTAAAAAGCATTAGTTATTTTCTTTAATTTTAAAATCTTAAGTGTGTCTATGTACTGGCAAATTGAGTCACTCTTATAGAATCAGAATGGTTTTTAAAATTAAGTTACCCTGCGACAAAAGCTTATCCGCTGTGCCTCATGCATCTTTCAGGCTCACGTCAGTGATGATGTTAATAGATAAAGCTTAGTCTTTCTTGCAGTGACTTTGATATTAATAAGGGACAAATGCACATTGAAAATTCATTGCATCCCAAATGAAATGAAGTGGCACTGAGGAGGAGGGTGGACATTTTGATCAGATTTTATTGGTTTACAAAAGGGATAATGATTTATACACAAACTATCAGAACCTGAAACATTAGGCATGTTACTATAATGTTTTTTCTTTCCAATAATTAGAAGATAAATTCATTTGAGTTTCCTTTCCTTTCTCCATTTCCCTCTTTCGGTTAGTGAGATTACTAATCAAAAAGCATCAAACAACAGCTAATGAAGGGACAACAGAAGGAAAGTTTAAGAGAAACTTGAATTTAGAGATTAAGAAAATGGTTTCTAAAACTCTGAATTTAAAAGCTGCCTCTAAAGAGGGGTAAGATCCTGGGGAAATGATTTTATTTGTGGACACTTGAATTTCATTATTGTAAGAGGATAATAATGGTCCCCAACTCACAGGGTTCAACAATCGAGAAAGAAAATAATGCTCTTAGACTAGAAATAATAAACAATAACGATCACTATTTTAATGGGATAAAATAAGATTCTCAAATCTTAAATTACTAAAAAATGGACTTAATTAATTGCACATGCTGATGAGCTAAAATGAACTCAGTAATATCCTGAGTTGAGACTCCTACTTGGGTCTGATTTATACAAATACTCAAGCTGAATAGAGTAATGCATCTAAAGTAGAAAGATTTAAAGCTCTGCACAAAGGGTAGAATCACTGCTTTTCTGGACAACAGAGGAAATTACTCAACAGTCCTTAGGAAAAGAGTAAGATTATCTTGACCACCCATTGGGTAATTAATGTTTCCATATGAATGTCAATCTGAGGGGAAATAACATGCTGTTCTCATGGCTGGAGAGCAAGGGTAACAGCAGGATGTTGAACTAGCAGTAGGAGGTCCTTCTTATTTAAGTTCTGATGAGACATTACAGCCTATTGATTGGCAAAAGCAAATTCTTTCTGTCTAAGATAAAATGAAAAATGGAGCCAGGGGGAGGGACATACTAACTAAAACAGGAATTTTTCCCTCCTGGAGATCTAGTCATGATCAAAACTCTTCCCTCTAATTCACCTTCCCTGACTCCAACTTGGGAAGTCCCCTTTCCTGTTATCTTGTCTTCTTCTACTGTTAAATTTATAGGAGTTGATTCCTGTATACATTCAGGAGTATAGTCCTGGAACCCTCCATCTTCTATGGAGCCAAGCAATGAAGACAGCCAACCACAGACCATCTACACTTGTGAGCCAAAAGAAAGTTTGAAGTTATTATTTAGGAAACAGCAAGAAAAATCCTAATATGGTTTTCTTTTAGCATCACTGAATAAGTGCTTCTGACCTGACGCTGT
>CAUYRH010069593.1:0-11419 GCA_963574655.1 Perodicticus potto | reverse complement strand
TAAAGCTGATTCATGGCCTCTGTGTCTCATAGTTTTCCATGACTCCATGTATCACAGGAAGAACTGTGAGGGCTTTGCAATTGCCTGTGTGTTTTCTCCTCCAGACGCTAAGCACCTTGACGGCAGGGGCTGGCTTTGTTTTGTTGCTCGCAGGGCCATCACCCCACAAGCGATCTGGTGGTCCATCAGACAGGAGAGCAAACAGCAGCCTGAGCCCATATACCATCGCCCACCCTGCTGCCAACCGAGACCATATTTTCCCAGGTGGCTCATTGGCTGAGAACATCAGGAGTAGAGTACCGAAAGCTAAGCTGGGCATTTGGCAAAGCCCCTTGAGGCATCTGTGTGGGTCAGGTAAGTGACAGTGACGTCACTAGGTAGAGAATAATGCTCAGCATCACCGTAAGAGAAGGGCAGAGATGAGGCAGAGGAGGGGCTTTCCTCACAGTTCCAGGTCCCTTTAGCTGGAAAATGGGGTTCATATTTCGGTCCCTGGACTTTGGAGTCCAGGTGACTTAGCGGGGAATTCCAGATTCCCCACCTTAAGGGAGATCCAGCAAGTGTTTCATGGTCCTTGAGCCTTAGCTGCCTCATCTGTAACCCGGGCATAATACCTCCCTCATGAAGCTCTGGGAGGGGGACCTGAAAAAAGTCAGATGAGCACCTGGCACAGTGCCCACACAGGAGGTGGTTGTGACTGCCATCGTCACTGAGTGACCTTTTGGAAAGTGGGGCTTGAGCAATGAGCAGAGGAAGGAAAGCCCTCCCCTGGGTGTCAAGCCCTGTGTGTCTTGGCTCACCCTTTAGGCAGTGGCTCCAGCTGCTATAGGAGCTGTTCGGCGTGGACCCAATGGCTCAGCACATTCCACAGGCCATTCTGGTCAGTTTGGGTCACCCTGGGAAAACGGTTACCATCTCTTGTCAGATGAAACACAGAGACGTTGGGGGTAGCCATGGCAACGGCTTTCTGAGCAGGATTATTGTTACTTTATCAGAAAGTTCTCTTTTCCTCCAGCTTTCGGATGCTCCAAAGTTCACTGAATTTTTAAGTGGGGTTTTATTATATCTTGGAGCTAAATCTTTTTGCAGTAGAAACTCCTCCCCAAATCAGCAATGAAAGCCTCCAAGAAAGAGTCTGGAAATTCGTTTTAAGGACAACTTTCCCCCCCAAGTTATCCACAACCACTGTCTCTTTTTACCCCCAGAGAACACCGTCAGGGTACTCAATATTCTCTTGCTGTGAAAGACCAGTTTCCTCTTCTAGGTCCCCTCCAAGCTGCTTCACCCACATAGCCCAGGGGAGCAGGGCCTGTGGGCTCTTCAGGGAGCCAACCTGCCAGCCTCAGTCTGCAGCTGAGCTCTTGGGGCACCACCTAGAGATCAGAGCAACTTTCCAGCCCTGAGGTTACAGGTGAGACCCTTTGTTGCTGCCCAGCCAGGTTCATCTTCCCACTGCCCAAGAGGAAGCTAATATCTAGAGACAGCAGGATTTATTCCACATAGTGCTAAGCAGAGAGACAGGAGGAATTTCTCAAATCCACCTCCCCAAGAACTGGGGGGACAGGGTTTTTAAAGACAGTTTGGTGGGCTGGCAATCAGGGCCTGCTAATTGGCTGGTGTCAGGGCCGAACTATCAGTCCTCTGTTATGGGCCACTGTCTGGGTGGGTCAGTGGATCCATCGGGATACAGTTCCGTGGGTCAGCAGAGTCTAAGACCAGTTGACTAAGTCAGTTCCTTGGGTGGGTAGGTCAGTCTATCCACTGGAATGCAGGACCTGGGGGATATCTCAAAAACTACCCCTAGGTTCTGAACAGGTGATGTAATATCTACGGAGAAAGTTAAGAATCTTTACAACTACCTGCTGTGCCCTCTAGAGTAGCAATTATGGAGAAGCAAAGGGGACAGTGACTAACTATTATCAAGTAAATGAGGGGACAGTGGCTGGTTATTATAATTATTTTAGCTCTGTTCCCTCACAGAGTTTTGGGGCCCTTACTTTAGCTGTCACCTCGCATCCCTTCGTCGGTTTGTACAGGGGCTATTTTGTCACTGTAAAGGGGCTAATGACCCTCAGCTACCTGCCCAGCACATTGTCTTGCATGTAAGCACTCTGGAACCAAATGAATGAACAGTTTAACTAATTAATTCCTTGCTGTGTCTCTTGCAAGTTTCAAATGAAGAAACGATTATGGAAGTTCATTATAAGCTGAGAAGTGCTCCTAAGTGCCCTGGGTGGTTGCAGTTAATAATGAGAAGGCCCCTAGCAGCTCGTCCCCCACCTTGGGCAGAATTACACCTGCAAACCGGTCCAGCTCAGGCCCCACTCAATCACCTGCACACCCCACAGAGGAAAGCCCACGGTCCTCACACCCCACGCCCTGGGGTTTCACACTTTCTTCCTGGTGCCCTTCCATTCTCTGGCCTATCAGGGTTCGGACTGAAAGCTGCTGCAGTCGGGGGGGTGGGCAAAGGAGGGGAGATAAATGCCAAAGCCGAGAGGTGGGGACTGTGGTCTATCTGCCTCTGTCTCGTTACTATTGAGGGGGGAAATACAATCGTAAGGGTCTCTCCATGATAAACTGTTCCTCAGAAATGTGGCCGTGCTGGCCTTTGACCCCCTCACTCCCCTGCACAGGAGTTTCTCAAATGCTTTGTGGTGAACAAGCCCTCAGACAGCTGAGGAGAGGAAGGAGGCATCTGAGCTCAGATGGAGGTCCAGGCCTGTCCCCGGCACAGAAGCTGGGGCGCCGCGGAGAGTTGCCACATGAAACTCAACAGGCTGTGCACGCAGGGCCAGATGGCCCTGGGCCGGTTCCAGCACACCACGGAGACAGAGGCTTCAGTCTGGAGGTGGCATTGAGAGGACAGCGGGGGTTGCTGCGCTCCACACAGCTGTTTAGGAGCTTAACCCTTCCCGGAGAAGCAAGGAGCCAGCTCCTGGCCTGAGTCCAGTCTCTTGCACACGGACTCCCCCCTGCCTGGGCTGGTGACTCCTCAGATGCCGTCCTGAGTGCCAGGGGTGCTGAGGTCCCCCTCTGGCTCTCTCCTGTTCTGGAAAGCCCTTGTCATGCTTCAAGCCCAGTGGTCGAAGAGCCGCAGAGAGGGGCTGCTGAGGTGAAGGCTGGAGTATGTTGGGAAACAAGATGACCGAAGTGGTCTGGGGAAGGCCAGGGAGACGGTGAGGTCACTGGGGATTGGTGTCCAGCCAGAAGAGAGCCAGGACCAGGAACGTGAGGGCAGCTGCTCTGGACGGGGCCCCTTCTCTCTGCTGGCTTGACAAGGGCAGGATATTCACATGCACACACTCGGTGCCCAGGCCGGGCCCAAAGCTGGCGTCCAACCCACACTTGCCGTGACCGTGAGCGACTCTCTCTGGGGCAGCGCACTTGCCGGAGCAGCACTGGTGAGGTCGCCTTCTACCCTCTTCTCCTGCTGGTGTTAGTGTCTAAAATTAGCTGGTCGATTCTGTAAATACTGCTGAAAGGTCAGGCCTCCTGCAGGAGGGGAAATCTCAGCACCGGGCGACTTTGACCAAGCAAGAAAGCAGGTTTAACACTTTAAAGCTGGCCCAGAAAGAGCTCGGGTGGACTGAGAGTCTTCCCTTTCTCAACCGCCTATGACAAATGCCACCAATTCTTGGTTATTCTACCCCAAGAATAGCCCATCAGCCTGCCCCCTGCCTGAGCTCCGGCCACAGCATGCTCATCCCGATGACTGTGCTTACCCCGATGACTAGGCAGCCTCTTTGCCTCCTGTCCTCCCCGGCTCTCCATCTGTCTCCTCAAGCTAGCCCCTCATGAATCTGTCTAAAGGACACACCATTATGATGGTAATGATGTGAGCATTTAATGAGGAATTAATATACACCAAGCCCAGCACCAAGCACTTTGTATGTATCAATTTGTTGTTATCATCCCTGCTATGGTCTGAATGTGTGTCCCAAAATTCATGTGTTGGACTGAAATTCCCACTACCGTAGTGTTGGGGAATGGGCTCTTTTAGGAGGTATTTGGGTCATGAAGTGTCCAGCCTTACGAATGAATGAATGTCACAACAAAAAGTCCAGCTGAAGCGGGTTTGCTCTCTCCTGCTCTTCCGCCTCCTGCCTTCTGAGGGCACAGTGAGAAGCTCACACCTGACACTCGCAACTTGATTTTGGACTTCTCTACCTCCAGAACTATGAGAGAATAATTTATGTTCTTTATAAATTACCCAGTCTCAAGTATTCCGTTACAGCAGCGCCAAACAGACCACGACAATCCCCATTTTACAGATGGAGAAACCCAGGCTCAGTGCAGTTGAGGAAATTGTGTAAGGGCCCCAGCTCCTAAGCAGCCCAGATCTGTTCGACTCCATGGCCCTTATTCCCAGTGTCTGCACCTTACTGAGCAGCCTGCGTGCCAGAGATAGGTCAGGTGTGGCTCCTCCAGGGGCTCTGGGTCTGAAAGGTAAACCGGCACAGAAAGAGCTTATGGAACCCAAGGCAGAGGCTGTTTACAGTGATTCAGCGCTGTCAGAGGCAGCACATTTATCTGGCTGAGTGGCTGGAGGAGGATCCGCTGCCTCCAGGGTTGGGAGGGAGGAGTTGGGAAGGACATTTTATGCAGGGGGAAGAGGGAGATTTGGGCAGACTGGGCGAAACTGAGAGTTATGGCCTGGGAGGAAGAAGAAGGAAGAGTGATGAAGTAGGGACAGCCAGGGTGACCAAACTCATCTCACACTTAATCTGTCCCAAGCTTGTGCTGCCCCCTAGGCAGCTCCGGACACGGCCTTTCTTATCTCAGTTCCCAGCAGCTCCATCTTCCAAATGCTCTGGCCTTGTAGCTTCAGCCTTGACCCCTCTCTTTCTCTCACGTCTCGTAGCCAGGCCATCAGCAGATTCACTCAACTCTCCTCTCAAACTATATCCACAATCTGATCCACCTCTCAGCACCTGGTCCAAGCTGAGCCACCACGACCTTACCCCTGGAATGTCTGCAGTGGCCTCTGGACTTGTCCTCAGTCCCTCAGTACCCCTGCAGTCTGTTTTTCAGTGCCCAGAGTGACCCATTTTTAAAAGTAAGTCAGATCGTGCCCCTGTCTGGCTCAGAACTCTCTGAGGCCTCCCATCCGAGAAAGGCAGGGTGATAAGCGTGGCTCCTCCCCTCTGGGGCCCCCGGGAACTTGGGAATATCCTCCCTCCAGCCCCTGCATTTATTTTTTCCTCTCTGTCTGGGATCCGTGGGACTCACCTTCCTTACTTCAGATGGGTGTCCCTCATGTCACCTTCTCACTGAGGCCTTCTCTGGCCATCCTTTCTAAAATTTCAACCTTCCTGCCCTACAATATCTCACACCCCTCTTCCCTGGTTGATTTTGTTCTTTCTCACGCCATTACCCCAATTCAGCACACTAGATATTTGACTGACTGTGGATTGTCTGCTTCTACCACTAAAAGATAAACGGCCTGAGAATGGGGATACCTTATTTTATTGTTTTGGTACTCAGGGCTCATAGACAGGGAGATAAATAAGTTTGTGGCCAGGAATTTTGAGGCCCTGGACATTCCTAAGGGGAGCCATTCTGGGGCGTGGCAAGGCTGAGGTGGTCAGGAGCAGCTGAAGAGGGATGCATCCGGGAATGGAGAGTCAGTGTTCAATGCTTCATCCTGCCAGACACTGAAGTCACCCGGGATGCAGGTGGAAGTCAGGAAGAGAGAAGGGGGCTTGGGAAGGCTATGGCACTGGGCCAACCAGAGACGGGGAGTGGGTACGTTGGCAGCAATCTGACCTCGAAGCAGAAGGCCACTGGTCTAGAGGCCAGCTGTGGTCAGGTTACTCGTGATGACAATACATACTTTTTCACAAATACCCAGAGGCTCTCTGTCACCTTCTGGACAAAGTCTACATACACCCTCTATGGCAACAGAAGCCCCTCAGCATTTGGCCTTGTCCCACCTCTTCAGCTCAGCCCTTAAAACATGGATTTAGAAGGGAACAGAGGCGTTGGAGCCAGAGGACCCGGGTCAGAGCCCTGGTTCTGCTACCAGCCACCTCTCTGAGCTTCAGTTTCCTCATAACATATAAATCGAAATGTCTGATTCATCAGGCTCCTGTGGGAACTGAATTGAGTGAGACGCCTCAAGCAAACTGCTCAGCAGAACATCCTCCAGGCCCGCAGCCCTCCGCACGTCAGAGCTGCTCTTTCTCACCACTGTTTCCCTGAGTCTCAGTGTCCTCATCTGTAAAATGGGTCTGGTGATGCCCACATATGGGCTAGTCATAAGGATCCAATGAGAGTGGGCTGATAAAAACTTTTCAAACAAATCTTGAACAATGTGAGTTTACAACTTGCAACACTAGTTTACTCACACTTTTTTTATAGACTTTCTCTCTGCATTCCCCCTGAGCCTCTGATCAGGCCATTCTCTGTGCCTGGAAGTCCTCTCTCCCCAGATCACTTGACCCTGCCTGGCCCAAGGCCCAGCTCTGCTCTTATCCTCTCCAAGAAGCCATCCCTTTGAGAGCAATCCCTCAAAGTCCCTGCCCTCTGCTCAGTCTGCTTAGCGCCAGAGATAGTTATTAGTCTGTTCTCCTACCTCTGTTTCTCCATTAGATTGTGAGCTCTTGTAGGGCACAGAGCGGGTCTCTCTCACCAGGGGGTCTGCAGCTCCCTTCCCGAAGTCATACCATGGCAGTGCTTGATAAATGTTGATTTAATTAGATTATAGTAAAAGAGTCGAGAAGAGCAGCCGTCTCTCCCTCAACTCCTCTTCCAATCAGATGCCTAACTGCTTCTCTAGGATAGGAATTAATTGAATCAAGGGCCTTTTTCCTAGGAAAGAACAAAGAAGCCAATTTAGGATTTTAAAAATAATTGCAGTTCTGTGTTATGTCCCATTTGGGGGAGAAGATGGGACTCAGACAAATAAACTCACAGCAAGCAGGCAGAGGTGTCACTGTTTCTCTTAATAAAGGACACACTTCATCTCTTAAGATCACTTGCAAAGTGCCCTCCCACCAGCTGAGACGCCCAATTGCTTAAGCGCAGAGGTTCAGAGCAGAGCCGCAGACTCTGTGGCTCTGCATCAAGTCCTGGCTGCCTGCAGTGGTCAGGCTGGTGTGTGCCCAGGCCTCACCTGGCCCTAGAAGGAGAAGGCACAGCCAGCAGCCAGTGTCCACTTCCTTCATGGCTTATCCGCTGGAGGCCTCTGTCCCTCCCAGCCTCAACCATCACATGAGGCACTTTGCCACTCTCCCTTTCTCCCCAGCCCCCTTTCCGTCCCCTCTTCATGCTAATTGGCATGAGGGATCTTTCTGGAACACACATCTAAACATGCCCTTCCCTCCTGTGTCACTTGGAAAACTCCTTCTCTCTCTCCAAAGCCTCACCTGAATATCACTGCAACTGTGATGCCTTTCTCTACCTTTTGGAAGTGAAGGCTACTCCCTTGACTCTCCTTTTTAACTCTTGCCACATGGCACAGGCATGCTTAGACACATCTAACCTCCTGGCCATGAGCCCCTAAAGAACCTGGATAATGTCAGAGGAATTCTCCGCTTTTCTGGGGACAGTAAAGGAGGGAAGATGGAGAGAAGGAAGGAACCTCTCTGCTCTTGGGCTTGACCATGCCCAAAGTCTGCCACTCATGGGGCCATTGTAATCCCCTGGCTTGGAAATACTGGGAGTGCTAAAAAGGGATGGCAGTTGTGGCCAAAAAGACAGAGTTCCGAGCAAGATCCTTTCCCAGGGAGGGGTCTGGAGAGGAAATTGGGAACTCGGATGTACCCAGTGAGGGCTGGGAGGAGGCAGTGGCTGCTTGCACATGTGGTGGCCCTGGCTCACTCTCAAGAGAGGACTAAGACACCTTGGCCTTTCAGAAGCTCCCGGTGGTAGCACTCCTAACCCTCCAGGCTGTGAACTCCTTGAAGGCAGAGATAATTTGCTTGTTCTGGGTCCCCAGCATCTCCTGTCACATGGCCCAGCATGAAGGATATTTGTACAGAACTCCAGGGCTGTTGGCTTGCTGGCTCGGGTTGGTGCAGACAGCAGAGGACAGACAGGCTGCAAGGTGGAGGTGGCGGGGCCCGGAGCCACAGGGTTGGAGCAGGTATGGGCTAACACCCACCCCATGAACCCAGCTTTCTGCACCCCAACCCCATCTTTCCAGCTATTAACAAGCTCTACACTCTGCTTTAGTTAGATTGACCTGCCTCACCGGAGCCCTGAATTCCATCCACCTGCTTACCATAGTGACACAAAGGCCCTTTGGGAGCAGGTGATGTGGCACCCTGCATACATACAGGAGGTACAGGGCAGTGACTCTAGTGTCCTATCTGGGGCCTGATTTTGCCCAGCTCTGGCTGGAGGCTGCCAGCAGGGTGCACACATTCTCAGCAGTGGG
Organism: Perodicticus potto; assembly: GCA_963574655.1. Taxonomy (NCBI): domain Eukaryota; kingdom Metazoa; phylum Chordata; class Mammalia; order Primates; family Lorisidae; genus Perodicticus; species Perodicticus potto. Next base: position 3,036 of record CAUYRH010069593.1, on the reverse strand, counting down.
TTCTCAGAGCATGTCATTGAGAAGTAGCTCCCCCAAGTACTGAGCAGCGATCATCTCTGTCTCAGGGGCTGGCAGGAGAGTTTAACTATCTTCCTAACTTTGGTACTACACCAAGGGTATTTTACCTGCCCAAAAATGCAACAACAAATGTTGTCTTTGCCTGTAAAGAAAAGTATCAGGAGAGTGCTGCCGAGGTGACGTGGGGCCAGCGAGTTTGTTAGAAAAGACTGAAGGAGACAGTGAGGATTCTGGTGAGGGGCGAGAGCAGGGGAAGCACGTGTTTCCTAGACTAGCAGGTAGTCTAGGTTGGAGGGCAGGATCTGCTCAGGTGCAGTGGGAGACTTGGCTGTCACAGAAGGGTGTGGCCCACCTGCAAAGAGCTCTGACTGCCAGGAGAGACATGGACCTGATCTTGAAGGAGAAGTGGGAGTCCCAGGGCCAACGCTGTGCCTCGATGGACCCCTGCTGCGGTGAGCAACTGGAAGATGGCTGTCACGGCCGCGGGGAGGTTGGTGGGGACAGAGAGCTGCAGGGCAGGGGCCGGAGAAGGAGACCGACCAGACAGGCAGTGCGGGATTCTGTGGGGCAAATGTTCTGGGACTGAGACCAGAGTCCCACTGAAGGGCTGGGATATTTGAGAGGCAGAAGTGGAGGGCTACAAGCTAGGGTGACATGCTCTGACCTCTGCCTCTGGTCTCTCTGGCCACAGGTGTGATGTGAGTCCCCATTAGTTCTCTGCTGACTGTACCACCATGCTTCCCGGCACTACCTCCTGCCCCATCTCCAAGAACAGCCCCCCCAGGAACTTGATGGATCAGGGTCCCTCTGACTTGGAGCGGGGCACAAGCTAAGGGTTGAGCAGGTTTAGGCTGATGGTGGAGAGGTGCATTTCCAAACAGCTCCCAGGTGACAGCCAGGCCGCTAGTCCTTGGACCATACTTTGAATCGAATGATTCTAAAACCCAAGTCTCATCATGGGACTGTCCTGCACACATTGCTTCATCCTGGGCTCCAACTGATTGGGGCCAAAATGCTTCCCTAGGCTCCCCAGGCCTTGGGATGCAGCTCCTGCCCAGATCTCCAGCCTCTTCCCACACCACTCTGCCTCCCAGGCTCTCTGCTCTCCAGGTGTACGAACTCCCCTTCTGCCCTGGCGAGCTGCTGTCTGACTGTCAGAACCTCCTTCATGTTGTTCTTGACGTCTGAGATACCCCAATTCCCCCCTGCCATCACCATCACCTTCACATACATGTACACACACACACACACATCTCTTTGCCTGGGGGGAAATCTTTCTCGTCCTCACTCCCCCAGCATGTCCCCACTTTATAGCATTCACCTCTTTTGTAATTACATATTTTGTGTCTTTCCCCATCCCCCACTAGGCCGTGGTAGGTGCTCAGCGCATGTTTGTTGAAAAGGTCTGAGCTCAGTATTCAAACCTGACCTGTGTGACTCCAAGACCAGTGAAGTTTCCTGAAACTACATTTCCCCTCTCACCAAGTAGAACTCAAGAAGTTCACCCCAGCAAGGGCTGCTCTCCACGTGCATATCCAAACATCCCAACAGCCTCCAGAATCTGATTTCTGGACCCTGTGGAAGGTTGGCAGCCTCACCACCAGGAGCTGAGGCTAGCCCGTCCCACCCACAGGGACTGCTTTGCTCCGGCCCTGGAAGCCCTGCTTCCCCTGGGGCTGGAGTCTACGACTGGAGTCCTGTTTCCATCACACACCCAATCTCCTAGAGGCTCTACCTGAGCTCTACCAAAACACTCCATCACTGCCAGCTGGCCGACCTTGACACCTTCTGGCAGCCAAGTTGATCACCATCTTCTTCAGAGTCAATACCGAGCTGGCCAGGCCTGAAACCCCCCTTCACTAACAGCTGGGCCTTTCCCAGACCTTACCTCATCCCCTAAACTATGCCCAGCTTAGGTCAAGATCCTGACCCTTTTTCATCATCTCCAATCTATTGATGCAATTTATACTCCCAGGACCAGCAGGTGACAGGTGATTCCTGGCAGTTTAGTTGAGGTATCATGTCCAGACCGCTCCTATCAGGCTGCACAGCTGTCCTATATCATGTATGTGAACGGTGCCCACAGGAGCTGTGCACGTGGTAGCCCTGCCTCCTGACTCTCTGGCCAAGGATCTTTCCTAAACCAAGACCCAGGTAGTATGAGGGCAGGAGGTCCCCACATAACCATGTGGGGTCACACCCAGTCAACCCTGTGCTCTCAAGAATTCTAATGAAAGGTCTTCAGGATAAGACATCAACTGAGGCCTCTCACTTTTGCCTCCATAAATCACCGAGAGTTTCAGATTTTCAATATTTACTGAGGCCACACTCCAAATGCAGGTGACCTCTATGGAGTCTGGGAAGGTCACGAGAAGGGAGGAGCCATCATCAGGGAAGCTGATGAGGGGCTGATTACTGCTAACCATGCTGGATCTTCCTTTTAAATTATTCATACACACAAGTTCAAATGTGTGTTTCCAGGCAGCCATCTAAAAACTGAATAAGCTGATGCAGTTAGAAACAATTGCTCTGCTGGAAACACCAAAAGTGAATTTGACAACTGATTACTACTCTATGAGTGAATCTATTCTGTTTTTGGTATTTCAATCAGACTTTCATGAGCTTGTAACAGAAGAATGAGACAGCCTGCATTCTGTTGTTCTTTAACCCCAGACTATGCTGACTGACCCCCTGGGTTTAATCCTGTGGTTCTGGGCCTTGTTCCTTAGTGTTTCTGAGGCCTGAAATCTTGCCCGTTAGTCATGGGTGCTGGGTTCTCTGGAGTCCTCTTGGTGGAATGTGCAAGGATCTTGCACATAGCCCATCAAAGAATGTTTTTTGTAAAGTGTAGATGAGAGAAAATTGAAACATTCCAGGGTCATACTTGGAATCAGCAAATCTCACAGTTGGGAGTTGATCCTAAGGAGGTAAATCACAGGTGCAAAATGATAAAGGCAAAACCATTATCAAGATCTCTGTAAAGAAAACTATGAAACTCTGAGAAAAGAAATAGCTGAA
>CAUYRH010069592.1:0-100659 GCA_963574655.1 Perodicticus potto | reverse complement strand
CCGGCTGGGTTTTTCTATTTTTTTTCATGAGTCGGGGTCTCACTGTCGCTCAGGCGAGTCTCGAACTCCTGAGCTCAAGCAATTCTCCCTCCTCAGCCTCCCACAGTGCTGGGATTACAGGCGTGAGCCACCGCGCCCGGCATTGTTTATTATCATTATCAAATATTATGCCCTATATATAATTGCATGTGCTATAGTTTTCTATTACTGGCATTGCAGTAGATTTGGACACTAGCATCACCACAAACACAAAAGTTATATGCTGTGCTAGGATGTTAGGACAGCTACCGTATCACTAGGATAGGAATCTGTGCAGCTTCATTATAATCTACCTAGCAACCATCCTATAAATGATGCATTCTTGACCTAAATCCAGTGCCCCACATGACTGTACTAGCATCATTCAAGTGATCTTAGTTGCATCCACTGAATATCAAACTGGTTTAATTTAAAGATGGAATTTTCAAGAAATGCTACATGTAAAGATACTCTAACGATCCTCATTTAGCCATTAGATCAAAAGTGCTCCTGGAAAGTAACTCTGAACTGCATGCTGGCAATGCGGCTCTGAGCAGCTTCCACAGTAGCCTGGCCATTGACAGAATGGCCTCCGCAGACTCCTCGCCGATTATCATGATGATCATCTGTGATTAAGGCTTCCTGGGCATGAATTGACGCTATTGTGCCTGCACAGCTGTAAAGAACATGTTTAACTGTTGTGTTCATCTGTGATAATAGGATTAAGGCCTGTATGTAATATTTTAGGCCACAGACCAACACTTAGGGCGAAAAATTGTTTATTATGTCTCACGTAAATTTGAATAGATGTGTTCTAGTTTTCAGTGAAGAAAATGAAGGAAACTCACATTACTTTTAAACACCTAATTATTTTGGCATAATTACTATGAATCAATGTTTATTTAGACCTCTTAAAATATGCAAAATGAAATCTGTCACTCTGATTCTAAGACTAAAACAGAGGCTAAAGGTGTGAAAGTTGTTTGTGCTGATCCTAAGGTTGGAATAGGAGGAACTAGGTCAGACTTCAGCACAGTATTATTTGATCGTGGGAGAGACCTCCTTTACTATAAAGACAATTAGATTCTGACATTGGATTCAATGACTGCTAGAAGAATGGCCCTGGAGAGTTAGTGTAACCCCATCCCTAAGATCTTTATAAATACTTCAGGTTTTCATTTGCTGATATGAGACTGAAAAGCTCTACTAGAACTTAAGCAGTTACAATTTAAGAACAGCATCTAGAATGCAGGAAATAAGGGCCCCCTTAAAATTGATATGCCTGGTAAGGTAATACATTTGGCTGGTGAATCTTTACATTAAATCAGAATAATATGTGGAGGTGTTGCCAAACAAAATCTTAGGCTAGTGCCTAAGGACCACTGGAAGCCTTTTAAAATTTAGATTCCTGGTTCCAACCTCAGAAATGCCAATTCAGTAGGTCACCTGTGGTATCCAGAAACCTCCATTTTAAAAAAGAGCATTTCAGTTGACTTTGAAGCAGGTTCTCTAAAGACTTCAGTCTGAGAAATGCCATTGGTTTACAGTAACGGATTACAGATTATAGTATTTTATAAGATGGTATGTAGACTGGTATATTTGACATTCAATCAGCACGCATCATCACAAATTATAGCTACAGCTCGCTCCTAGAATTTACTTAAAAGAAAAACAGAAAAGCATTTGATGTATTATAGAGCCAAAGGCTAATAGAATAAGTATACTTCAAGAACTGTCATCCAGAACTCACTCTGACCTTTACCCAGTAATATTCCAATAGCACTTAAGCTTATCTCCTGGTGTAAATCTTATTCTATTCAATTGCATGTGTTTGTCTTTGCCAACAAGGTATCTCAGAACTGTAGGTTCCTTGTGACTTCTGTGTTCCTCTTAGCACTTAGCACAGCACTTCTGCAGTAGTGTGTTGGAAGGCCATGGCTACCTCCTGACGTCTCTGGAACTCTCATCTTTGGCTTTCTCTGGGATGGCTTCTTTCTCCCCTTATGCAGGCCTGCTTCTTCTGTTTCTCCCACTCACACACAGAAAATGTGGCCTTTGGACATATTTTTATTTACATATAGACCCCTTAGAGAAAGCAGTTAAAGTTCCAAATGCCAGAGAGCAACCTCTGAACTCTAATTGACTGCGTTTGTTTTGGAACATACGCTAGGGCACAGCTCTGATATAGTCCGTTCATACAGATCTGGGTCCTTCCTTGGATTAGAGAAAGTTTCTATGGAGTGCGCTTCTGAGCTAGGAAGATGACCAAAATCATCCACCATACTGCTACAGAAAAGTACTGTGCCAAGTGAGGAAAGAAACATAGACATTATAAGAAACCTATATGTTTGGGATGCCCGCTTGGCAAAGACAAATATACACAATCAAATATAAAAGAACCACACGGAGCTGATAATGCTAGTGGAGTATGGTCGGGATTCAGTAAAGGTCAGATGAGATGGAGAGCTGAGAAGGACATTGCAGAACAAATGGTACTCTTGGTGGAACCAGGAAGGAGAGGAGTGAAGAGCGTCTTGTCAAGGGAAAGACATGTAGGGAAAGGACGCTCAGGCGCTTTCCTACACAAGGTGTGAACCAGCAGCTTTGGGGGCACCTGGAAAGTTGTTTGTATTGAATACAGAGTCTCAGGCACTATTGAATACAGACTCTCAGGCACTATCCCAAAACTACTGAATCAGAATCCGTTTTAACCAAAGACCCTGCTGATATGTTTGCATAATAAATAGAAGTCCTAGTGGTCGCTATTAAGAAAGCTACAAAGTTAGAGAAGATGTGAAACTGGCTCTCAGTTTGTTCCTCAGTATGCAATTTCCTGTGGAGATAAAGTCCTAAATCACACACTATTTTGTGGTCTGGTTTGATGTAATTAACCCCCCTTTTAAACATAGTTACAATAACAAAATCTCTTCCTAGTTCTATCAGTTCCCTTACAAGTCACCTTTTGGACCACAGTTCATCCTGCTGTGGTTGTTACACACACACAGGAACTATTTTCACCAATTTAGTTTCAACTCTGTCAGCTCCAGCCCTTCTAGAAGTACTATGTTAGACTACTCAGAGCAACCTTTCCATTGCGGTGAAGATAGGAGGCAGAACACTCTGGTTCACAGAAGTCCTCCCTAAGAACACCTTTGATCTAGTTTGTTCTCCGCACAAAGCCTAGTCCCAAGGCCTTGGCTTTCCTCTGCGGAGGTGGCAATCTCTGATCTTCATGCTCCTGTGTCTCCCACCATGTAGCATCCAACTGTGCTAAGAGTTTCTTGTGGACTCATAGCAACGCCATCACATCTCCTGTCTGTGCCAATGATAATGAGCCTCTTAGCTCAAACAGTCCAGATTTGGGGCCCTGTGCTCCTGTTTTTGTAACTGTATGCTTATTGCACCTTTGTCAAATAAGCGAAAGTCTTCATTACATGCAGTGAGACACATAAAGGAAAAAGATGTATTATCTCCTTTTGAATAATGAAATACATCAAGATGGAGCTGAGACATGGAAGACATCTGAAAACATTGTTTAGATCAAGTTTATGAGCTAGATGGACCTCAGAGGTATGTGGGGTGGCCGTCTCATCCTACAGGTAAGGAACATGAGATTGAGAAGGGAGTGACTTCTTCGGTGTCACATACCTACTGTGGGTTAAATCCAGGTCGCAAATTGTTGTCATCTTGAATTCTTCTTCATTGGACCTTAACTTATGTGCTCTAGAGACCTAAATCTTTCATTCTTTGTTTCTTACTACATCTTTCTTATAGAGTCCAGAAATCTTAGCCTCCAACTAGATCAAAATATACAGATAACATTTCTGTGAGAATGTCATAGTTAACCAATTTGCCTTGCATGACTATCCCTGGGAAAACACAGTGGCTTTCCTATGATATGCTAAGGATGCATTTCTTTTCTCCATAGACAGTTTGTTCCCAATGGTAAATATCGCATTGCTCCATAGAAAGGACAAAAATTGTCTGCCATGAAAGCAATGACCACAAAAGAAAACATTTTGATTTTCCTTTGGAAAAGGCTATCGGTGTATTTGACCACATATGCCAGAGTATATTCACAGGCACAGAATTATCAGTAGTAAACATTTTGCAAATCTCTGAGTATTCATAATGCTAAAGTACATGTTGTATCTGCTTTCAATTAGTTTCTAATTTATGTGTAAACTCCTGAGGGTGGACACGCATTACAGCATTATACAGATTTCCAAGAAAAAAACAAACACACACACATAACAAACACACACGTGCGTACACACACTTTTATTTTAACCAGCTTTAAAGGCCCTGGATTTTTCTTGAAGGTGGTTCCCTCATTTTCCTGAAGGAAGAAACTGGTAGATGACAGAGATGTATTTTCATGTTCAATGCAAAATGGAAGAGTAGCCCAGACTACGGAAAAGCCTCTAGTTTTAAGTATTTTTGACATAGGAGCCACGAGAGAGAAAGGATATGTTAACAGTTCTGAACAGACTATGGTAAGTTAGATAATAGAATGAGAAAATTGAGTGATTTCCTCAAATAAAAAACAGTAACAGGTTTTTGTTTTGTTTTGTTTTGTAATTGGGCTGGGTAAGCCACATTGAGGGAGACGAATGGCTGCATTTCCTATTCTAAATCAGAATACTCTGGGCTTTAGAGGTGAGGGTGAGGAAGTCATTACCAAATTCCTTAAGAATAAAACAGTTTTCCTGTTTCCCAGATGGGGACCAAACTCCTCTGCCTGCCACTGGGCCTTCTGTCCTTTGAGCCAATGGGGGACCAGTAGGGCCGAGCGGCTAAGAACCCAGGCCCTGGAGTCGGTGAAGGCTGACCCCTCCATCAGACGCATGACTGCAGTATTTTCACCTCTACAACAGAAGTGATCGTAGTGCCATGTAATGTCATTAAAACTTAACAGACATAAAATGCTCATCAGGGTCCCTAATACAAGACTCAGTAGCCTTTGCTATTATTTATTTCATCAAATCTAAGATTCATCAATTAAGATCCTCTATCATTATATGTTCCACTACGAAATCAAAGGCATGGCCAATATAATTGGAAGATGCCATCAATTTAAAAGGTCCACATCAATTTCAGAGACGTTAGAATGTGAAAAAATGTGTTTCTTAGTATCATGGAACCTCTACCTTCCCGTCCCTGTCCAAACTCTGAGGCTTGGCCGGAGTTAGTAAAAAATGATAATAGTAATAATAACAAATAAAAAGTAAAACATGCTAGTTTAAGACAGTGCAAAACCAGCACTTTGTATGTTGGCCTTTCTTGCATCCCCGTGGCCTGCCGTGTGCATGCCTCTCCTGGGCAAGGTTAGCCTCCTCTCTGGGCTGCTGTAACAGGCTTAGCACTCGGCACACAGCAGATGATTAAGCAAAGTATGTGTCTGGATCGATTTCTAACTGAATTTACAGTTCGCGGAAACTCTTTGTTGTGATCAAAATTGCTAGTACCAACAACAAGAGCGAACAGAACAAAGACCGACTTTCTGTGAAAAGAGCTGCTTTTCTCAGTCGACGGTCCCACCTGATCTATCAGCAGAGAAGCCTTATTTTCAGGCCCTTTTCTCTCAGAAAACAGACTGTTATTATCTTTAGACAATACAGAAGTGATTACATTTTAATGTAGACCCCTCGGATTGAACTCAAAGGTACCTGCTGATTAAACTCCCAGTGCAGCGTTCCTAGTAACGATGGGCCTGCCAGTTGGCAACCTGAGAAGATGCTTTCTTTGTTCTATAGTTAAGGACCAACCTTACCAAGTAAGATATGAAGGAACAGAGAACATCCCTTCCCAGCCAGCTGCATTCTACATCTTGTAAACAAATCTAGTAGGACACAAAGACTCAGCAGCTCGCCTTAGAAGAAATGTTGCATCCAAAATCAGGGAGCGTACTACGCGTTTGTAGTCTTTTATTCCTTCTGAGCTTCTGTAGTTGTTAGAACTCACAGTACAACCACTTTCTCAAGTTTCAAAGCTGACTTCTATTTGGACCTTTTCTTAATGTTTGTTCTTTCACTCACTTCTGTTTCGAAAACCTCAGACATTTTCTTTACCAGCAATAAATTGCGTATCTTTCGTACTTAAAGCTTTTGATTTTTCCTTGTGGGAGTCCTGCTCATCTTGGTCTAATCTCTCATGTAACTCCAGCTTCCTGCTCCTCAGTCCTTGTCCTCAGACCATTTTGACTCTAGTTTTCTGGTTCTTAATCCTCGTTTCCACACACATGCTCTATAACTAATTGGCCCTTGACTATTACTGGACAATGTCCAAAGTGTCTCTCTACCTGTTCCCATGTGGAGCCCAAGGCTCTCGAGAAACAATTAATTCTAAAGTGTCTCTAGTTCCAAAACAAGGTTTCAGCTTCAAAGAGACTACAGCAAGAACAAAAACAAAACAAAAAGACCTGGCTTTTTGAGTTTTATTTTTATTTCAAAATGAAGTCATGATTTTAGGGCCTGAGTGATAAGTAGGTACTTAGAGTGAGTGCATAGCAGATGCCAAAGAGGGCCTTGGAGTCAGGGGAAAAAAGCCAATTAGCAGTGCAGCTTGATCCTGAACCAGTCCCGTCACCTCCCACCACCTCCTCTTATTTAAGAGGAGAATATTAGCATCTACTACGCAGCTATTATAAAGATACATGTGTCTTAGGTACCTGGCCCCTTTTCCGTGGTACTTAGTAAACAGTCCTTGTTATTGTGAACTTTACTACTCATGACCTACCCTTTAGTCTTTTCATAACATTGAATTTTTTTCATGAGTTATTTTATCTTTCTTAACATTCCCTTCTTAGTCTTCCAAACAGGAGCTCTATGAAAACAATTAGAAGGGGAGGAGTGGTGAGGATGGGGGGTGACTATGACATCTGCAGAGTTCTTTTTACATTTTGTATGTAACGTTATTTTTAGAAATTAAATTCATGTTAAGATATCCAGGGAAAAAAACTTCCTTCAATGATGAGCAGAGACTGTCCGAGTGTCCCCGCTATGCACTTTAATGCCCCCAAACCCTTTGTTTAACTCCCCCATCTCAGCTTTCTTAATTATAAGGGAAGCAGTTTGAATGTCTTTATCTGTTTGACAGACATTCACTAGAGAACAAAAAATGATCAGGAAATAAGCTCTGTCTTGGATGAGTCCATAATTTTCTAGGAGAAACTAAGGCAAAAACCAAACCAATAATTGTAAGTGTATCTTGGGGCTGGGCAGTGATAAGGATAATCTTCCCAGGGGTCATCTCGTGCAGAGTCCCCAGGCTGAGGGAGATGAGGGTGCCTAGGCATGGAGATGAGAAGAATGACTGGTTCTTGGGACCCCAGTGTGCTGTGTAGTTGTCATTGCAATGTCAGGGTCATGCGGCTGAGGGGTGGGCGTGAACAGTGACTCCACCCTTCATAGGTCACGAAAACCTGGTGAGAAATTTCTCTCGGCAACTACTCCTAACACTGCACCTGAGGGACCAAATAAATACATTCATGTTTACATTGCTTCTGAGCACAGCTTTTGGGGAGAATTTCAACAATACTGTAAACAAAAGATTGAAGCAAGGCTGCAGAGAGCTGGTTGCTACCCAGCATCCTAGGGATGTCTTTAATTATTTATGTGTTTATTTTTTAAATTAACAAGTGGTAATGGCAGTATTGTTTGTCATGGTTTTTTTTCTACTGTGGCTAAACAGTTTGTTATTCTTTTGAAAAATAATTGTTGGGCAGACCAGACCACCATGTTTGAGGAGTACCATAAACAATTGAAGACAAGGATAGAAGCATTTAGACATTACATGAATTTGTGGATTTGGCTATGCCTTGGGGAACATTAGTAATTTCATCATCACAGAGGCAGCAATTGAAGTCTTTGGCTTTAGTTATAAAGTTCATGCATGAAGCATAATCAGAACTTCATTATTTTTCACTTGCTAAATAAATGGCAGGCATTCATCAGCCCTCCACGCTATCCAGCGGCTCATGGAGACTTTTGATTTAATTCATTCTTTCCTCTCTTACTTCTTCTTTCTCTTCCCTTCTCCTCACTCTCTCCTCTCCCCACTTTCTCCCCACTCTCACATCTTTGTCTATCCGTTTTATAGAATATTTTTTCATTTTGTCTTCTTTCATATTAACTACCTAACCTTTCCCATCTAGACTCTTAAATAATGCTTTTCCAAGATAATAATGATAGCAAATATTTGCACAACACTTCCCATGTGCCAGGCACTCTCCTAAACACATTACAGTAAATATCTACTGGTTCAGTCCTTGCAGGAATATATTATTCCTTAGCCCCTTATCACCCAAGAGGGCACTGAACCACAGGAAAGTTAAGTAACTTGCCCTATGCAATACACCTAGTAAGTGGCAGAACTAGAATACCAACCCACATGATTTAAGTTTTGGATAATGTTCTGACCGCTACAAATAGTTACCTCTGATAATTGGTTTTCTTTCATCATAGTTTTCACTATGGAAAAATGTTATGTCATTGGCTATGACACTTATGATGGTCACACAGTATTCGTGTAATCCCAAATGAGGCATATTGGCCCAAATTTCCAAATGGCGTAGTTCCATTTTTGTTTTTCAGTGTCAGAGACATTCTTTCAGCAATAACAACAATTGGACTTATGTTAAAATGCTGTGGGTAAGAACATTATTAATTTGTTTGAAGAGTATGAAAGGGGCTACAATTTACCTCTGAAAACAAAATACCTAGCACTCTATCCTAACCTTTGCAAAGAAAATAATATATTTGATTTTTTGAGCTAGAGATAATTAATTCACCAGCTTGATTTCCTAACTACTGAAGCAGTATTGACTGCCTTTGCTTCTGCTCATCATCATTCACTAGTAAAATGAAGTGGAGAAAAAAAGGAAAAGCAGATATTTGAAGGGACTAGAAGATGTAAAGATACAGCCTTAACTCTCCAAAGGGAGAGTGGGTATTGAATTGATTTTTGTCTTGACATTTTAAATGGGTAAGCAGAGTCTACCTGCTTGTCTAATTCTGAAGATTAAATAAAAAGTGAAGACATAAGATGAGAAGGAGCCCTGCTTCCCACATACGACTAGTTAAATTCCAACGTCATTTAAGTAAGACTCATGATGAAGGAGACTTGTTCACTACCATAAATTAAGCTTCATGAATCTAACAAAATGATAAAAAGTTACCTTTTTTTGCCTTTAAGATTTTTAAAACACTCTTTCATATATGTAAATTCTTTCTTATATTTCTACAACTTAATTCCACATAAAAAGCTGCTAAAATGATTTGAAAAATACAGGAGCTGTTACTTTACGACTGAAAGATGTTCACCGTATTTCAAGATGGCAGGAACATACAGACTCATTGCCCATCTGCATTTCTTGCCATTAACTTAAAAATGTATTGTTATTGTTATTGTTTTGTTTGCATTAGCTCCAGCTTTTATTTCTGTTAAAGTGAGCAGTATGTCAAGTGACATATAACTTAATGAACTGGATTGACAAAGCTCTGCATCAGAGAGGTGACCAGACAAGGGACCTTTTTAGATTGACTCTCTTTCAACCTGAAATTCTCTTTCTCTGGTTATTATAAAACATGATTTAAAGGAGATGTTATAAAGATCCTATTCTGATGTGAGGTTTCCCTTTTTCTAAATTTCGGAATATTACAATGAGTACTTATGTTTTGGTTATATATTTTGTTTTGTACATTTCAGATTAAAGTGATAAGCCCCTTCCCCTCTAACTGCATAGGCTTAGGTTGAACCCCTTCCGCTGGTGCTCTGTAACTGGGGAGGGCAGACTGGCTGCGGTGATTGAGAAACTATAATTATTATAGTTAATGAACAGTGAAATGCTGCCTCCCTTTGTATTAAGAGCAGTTAGGGTGCTGCATTAGGGAAGGTAGAAGAATTTAGTCTTTCCTTCTCCCCAGTAATTAATTGATCTTGTCATCAATTGAGTCACTAAGAAAGTGAAAATTTTCAGCCTAAGTGTTGGAGTTGGTGCTGTTGCTGTGCAACAGAGCATTGATTTCCATTTTTGTTCCTTTTCCATTTCTTTTTTCTTCTGTATCGATCTTTGTTGTCACAGCTTAAGGAATTCACCTATTATCTTAAAAAAAATCTTTGATAAAATTTTAGAGATTTAAATTCAGTGTCATGAACTTTCCACTGTGGAATTATATTTGAGGATTCCTCAAGTCTTCAAATCTAGTTTATCTCTGTCATTTTGCCATAGAGAAGATATTTTCAGAGCAGTTAAGTGACTTGGCTAAACGCACTCAGCAAGTTTCACATCTAGCTATGCAACCAGCTGAAGCTTTAAAAGTAAAGGGAAATGCTTTCCGGAGGGGGAGGGGGAAAAAGCATAGAGTAATACATCCTAAAGTTATGTTAACTCAAAACGTTAAAGACCTTTTGCTTTCTATGTGAGAATTCAAATTATTAACATACTAGAAATTTGGGTAGTAATCAAGGATTATGATAAAGTAGGCAATTTTTGTTAATGGAAGCAAAGCAGTATTAGAAAAAATATAAATTCATATGGTGTATTTTGTGTATTTTTCTTCATCATTTTATTGAAATATAGAGCACATATAAAATTCACTCTTTTAAGATAAAAATGTCAGCAGAAATATTTTATATTTGAATGTTAAATGAGGATATTATAAAGGACCGAGGAGACCCCTAGGCTTTCCTTTCCTTTGGTAAACATTTCTATTTCTTTAGTTTGTGTTGCTTGTAAACATTGGATGGAGGGAACTAGAAGGCACTGAGGAGTTGTGTGAAAAGTCAGGGTCAGAGTCTGGGCCAAGCTCCAGCTGAATGAAGGCTTGAGGACGAGGCCAAGATAAAAGTGATCCAGCTACTCGGTCCTATGTCTGTGGCAGATGGTATTTCTTCTTTGCTATACTGAATCCATGATATTGTAGGGTCTTCACTGTTTTACTTGTGTGTTTTTCGCTGGAATCAAAGCTTCCTTGGGGTATCTTTATTTATTGGAGTTATCTCTTAACTAGCATGGTACATATTTCTGGATTTAATGTATGCATGAGTTGAAAAAAAGAAAAGAAACAGGAGGCTGGTTTGCTGTTTGCATCTTCCTCTTCCCAAGCACAGTTACATATATCAAGATAGATCCCATTTATCAAGCCATGAATAAAGATCCTTTATTAGATTGTTATTGTAGCTACTGCCCTGCTGCAGTGGAGGTTCCGTGGGGAGGGAGGAACAGCAAGGCGTAGACAACAGTCCTCCCTTTAGGTGGAGAATCCACCTTTGACTTTCCACGGTGGGCGGCCTGCATATTGTCAGGACAGTGCAGGCGGGAGACCAAGCTTCCTGACAGTGATTCTGTACAAAGATGGGTAAGCCATTCTTCTTTGTGAAAGCAAGCAAGAGGAGAATGCCGATCACAGAGCTCCCTTTCTCCCTTTCTCTACTTTCTCAGTGTCAAATAAGAAAAACGATCTGTAGTCTCTTCATCTTCATGTCTCAAGGCCAACTTGGGCGATAAGGCCATGTCATCTTTCCCCAAAGCTAAAATTCTGCTAACAAGTTTCAAAAAGACTACCAGCCTCAATATTTATCTCTCTGCAATTGTGTTGTAAAAATATTTGCATGAAAAGAGCATCTTTGTTCCCTTAAGACTTCATCTGTTCTTGGTACTCATTTGCTCCTGAAAAGGGATATAATCTTTTTGTGTTTGATCTATAATCATTCCCACAGCAAACAATTGTGATGCCACAGACCAAGGATTATAATTTTCGCTGGAGAATAAACAAACGAACTCTGTGAAACAAAGCTGCTCATTCCTCCCAAATGTCCCTGAGAATAAGACCAATTCTAAAAATGTTAGCTACCACCACCGAAATAATTTTTAAGAATATTAATATTGCTTCTTTAGAGATGTATTTTTTTTCCAGCTTTTTGTTCAGTTCAGCTCACACAACAGACATTCACTGAGTTCTTATAATGTGCCAGGTACTTTGACTCTGGGGGTATAAAAATGAATAATACATAATTTTTGTGCTTGAATTCTGACTCTAAAGGTCTCTTTAGTTTTTTTAGGCAAACTTTACCAAAGCCACAATCACTAGATTTTTGTGAGGATTCCAATATTGTGCAATTATGAGTTTTCCTCCCGTGTAATAGGACTTGGATTTTTGTCTGTATTTGTTGTATTTACTATGTGAGGGGTGGTAGGATTTTTTTTATTTTTTGACATTCAATAAATTGAGAAGAGATTTAGAAATCCAACAGGTCAGTGCAGTTAGAGTGCTTGCAACTATCTAAAGTTTGTTCTTCGAAGTCTGTATTTCTTAATTTCTTGGACAGAAAAATAAATCCTTTGAACTTCTAGATTTTGGAACCATTTTAGAGAAAACGCAAATTTCTCTTATATTGCATTAATTGAATGTCTTTAAAATAAGATTAAGGAACACCATTTGTTCTTTGTTCTGCTTCCCTAGCATAATACATTTCTCTAAGCTATGGGAACAGTTAACAAGTGTAG
This sequence comes from Perodicticus potto, assembly GCA_963574655.1. NCBI lineage: Eukaryota > Metazoa > Chordata > Mammalia > Primates > Lorisidae > Perodicticus > Perodicticus potto. The sequence continues at coordinate 88,133 of CAUYRH010069592.1, read as the reverse complement.
TAATTGCGTTACAATTTCAACCAAAATTTCCCTAGTTGGATAAAGTTTATGCCTCCAAAAGAAATGAAGGTGCCAAAGTTCCACATAGATCTTTCCTCACTGTAAATCATTGTTTAAAGTAACCTACTTATGTTTTGATATCCATGGTAAAAGAAGATCTACCTATGAGCGCGTGCTCTTTATGCTGATAATTTTATCCATATTTTAATTATAAAATTATTTAGGTTTTGTGTATTATTTTCTAAATTGTTAAATTTTCAAAGCACACCCTCCAGTTCGAGTAAATAAGACTAACTCTGTCTGTCTAAGGAGCAGAATCTGTCACCTAATGTTTTTTCTTGATGAATTATAGGTATTTTAAATGAACTCAAATTAATGTCTCTTCCACAATAAAATTCTGTTTATTTTTATTGGAAAGATTTGTTAATAATATTTTGATCTTGAAAAAGGAAGTCGTTTTTATGGTAACATTACTAGAAAATAGATGCTTGTAAATCTAGAGAAGGAAGTGTTTATTCAGATCTCTCCAACATTGGATCTGAAGAGAGGTCACTAAACTCTTCCAATATACTCTTGCCTTGTTCAATATAACCCATTGAACAAGTTATCTTCAATAGTCTTGATCATCTGTATAAATTGCTGTAAGATTGATGAATTTACAGTTATTAACACTGACAAGATAATCTAACACATCGAAATCCTTGTAGACATGAAAACTCAGGAAGTGAAAGTGTAATTACAAAGAAATACATTTCTCAACCTCAACAGACTCATAGAAAGTAAGAGAAAAACCTGAAATTATTAACATTATAAAAATATATTTTACATGCAGTGGACTAGCCATTTTATAGCCTACATAGGTTTATAGTAGACAATATTTCCATGCAGGAACTTTATTATAAGTTGAAGAAATAAGAATTTATCGAATTAAAATGATAGGTTATAATAATGAATTTAAAGACCTTTTCAAAGAAGAAATGCTGCCAGGCTAAGCATTGCTAATTACCAAATGGGTGATCTATACTGCGAGATGATGGTGGGCATGTGTGGAAGTATGTGGGAGAGATCTCTAGGCAGGAGTAGATTGGGAGAATAGGGTTTGAGCTGAACTGGAAAGAAAGGTGGGATGTAGGAAAAGAGAAAGTATAATAAGTGAGTTCTCTCCAAGCAAGAAGTACTTCCATGTGAAGAAGTCAGAATTGAGAACCTCTGCAGAATTGAGAACAAGAGCAGAGAAAAACAGAGTCAAGGGCAAGAATTCAGGATTATTCACCCGGTCTGCTTAGAGCCAGTTCCACATTTACATGGAGGTGATGTGAATCCTGATGAACACAACATGCAAGTCCCTGCCCTTATGGTGTCCCCCTCCCTCTCCCTCAAATACCATAAATTCTGCAAAACAGGAGAGAAAGCTGATGCACATTCATTCCTTGGAACTGAATAGCCATCCTGGAGCAAAGGGTAGAGGAATATTGGCAGACACCACTGAGGATGGTAATGTCTAGAGAACTTTGTCAGCACAGGAAACACCTCTACATAAAAGAAGTATGAGACAAATGTAGAAACAGAGTGCTACCGGTGTTCAAAAATGAGTCACCACAAAGAATGTAACAGGCTGTTTTAGGGAGAACTTCAGCAAGTTTGTGTCCAACTCTGCCTCTGCACAGACTGTCACGATCCTGAGCTTCCTGTTGCATTTTGTTTAATGTCTGCTAGTCATATAACTCTGCTTCTCACTGGCAACCTATATTTGGAGCACGTTGCAATCTCTCGCACAATAGTTGACAGAATACTTGAGACTGCGATGGTAAAACAGGATGACAACTGCCATACTTCTTTTGTGTTCAGATTCATAGTAAACTATGGTTATGTGGTGAAGCAATCCGGTTCTTTGGTAATGACAGATTTATTGAAGACAAGCATTCAGAAGAGTTGTACTAGAAATCCCATTAAAGTGCTATCCATTAAACCATTAGAATAGTCATTAAAACTGTTAGTACAGACTTGTTATTCATGAATTATTGGGCTCTCGCCATTCTTGGTGGTTTCTGCCTGCCAATATTACTCTACCCTTTGCTGCATTGTGCCTATTCAGGTCCAAGGAATGAGTACACATCAGCTTTCCCTCTTTCCTGCAGAATTTGTGGTGTATGAGAGAGAGGGGGGTACTGTTGGGAGGGGAGATAGAGAAACCTGGAGAGCACATGTCTTTTTATTCCTAATTATAAAGGGCAAATATTAAGTCGATAAGAATCATATTAAAATCCAATCACATAGAAAGCTAAAGTTTGTCTTTCATCATCAGAAAATGTTGGAAATGAAAACTACTGTGAGATGCATGCATCATTAAGCCAGAAGTGACAGAGACATCTGGTATTTAATCTGTTTTCCTTACTGTCCACAGATTTGAAGTAAGGACATAAACTTTATGATAGTAAATTTCTAATTTGTGGGTATATTAGAGAGTAGTGGTGAAGAGCTCAGACTTCAAAGGCAGAAACCCCTGGATTCACATCCCAGCTCCCCTCCTTTGGGGACTGCCAAGTTGACTCATGGAAAGTGCCTTCAATTCTGTACATCGCAATTGCTTTATAATATGAGATAACAGTATCTGATTCTAAATTTCTTTTAAGACTTAGGTGAGATTTAGTGGGTAGTGATGCTATGCTCATCTTCATCATCATCAAAATCAGAGGCATTTTAACCTGATGACTTCTCACTGCTATTCTTTGGTAATTCAGAATAAGACAGTCAGTCTGGTCATGGTCCTTCAGTTTTCTTCTTGGTCATAAACCTGCACTGAGCTTTACCTCCGCGGACCATAAAAGCCAGCTGAGATGCTTGCTATGGATTTCACAAAGTACCTTCCAGAGTGTTGAGTCCTGGAGTCCGTTCCCTGTGCCTCTGACGCACCACGAGAAAGTCAAATGTACAGCTGCGTGAAGTGCTCCCTGACTGTTTCCCTCGTGTTGGAAAGTAGTACAATTTGCCCAACTGAAAAATTTAAAGCACAGATAGCAAACATAAGGGAAAAATTAAAATCATTATAAAGACTCACAACCCAGAGATAAGTGCTGGTAGCACTGATGTCTAACATTCTAGGTTTTTATGTATGTCGGTACCCACACGTGCATGCAGTGTGTATGTGTTTATATGTGCACACATACAAAGCACTCTTTTACAATCTTTTGTTTTAATTAACAGTAAAATTATTTATCTTTCCATGTCAGTGGATGCATAGCCATTAGAGTAGCTTCATACTTTTCGTACTATACATTGTTTAACTAGTTTCCTATTCCTATACTATCTCCAAGCTTTTTTTATTATTATATATGATTCTACCATGGCTGTCCTCTACATTTATCAAAGGAAAACCTTGTTTTTCACTGTCTAGGCTTTTATGCAGAGTTTGTCATCTGACAGTGTATCTAGAAAATAGATGAATCAATGACTAACTTAGTTTTTGAAGATGGTATAGAGTGGGATGAATGTGAATCAGGGGGAAGGCAACGTGAACCAAGACCTCTAGACCATGAAAGTACCTTAATAAGCTCACTCTTCTCCAGTCCCTGATTCTTAGTTTTGTAAACCTGGGACAGACTTGGATTCTGTGCACCTTACTTTCATTATTTGTGTGAGCCTAATGGTAGTGTAATTAACTTGTGATGATCGAGTGCTGCCATCTTTCTGATGGTCATCACCCTCTCTGGCCCTCCATTTTCTATCTGTCTATGACTTACTTTCTCTCCTGTTGACCGACATAGCATTTGCTTAGATATGTTATTGCAGGCAGATTTTTAAAAGACACATTAGTATGTGTTCTAATACTTAGAACATATTATGATTAAAGCCATGTATAGCCAGGCATGATGGCACATGCCTATAATCCAAGCACTTGGGAGGCCGAGGTGGATGGATTACCTGAGCTTACAGGTTCGAGACCAGCCTGAGCCAGAGTGAGACCTCATCTCTAAATATAGCTGGGCATGGTGGTGGGCACCAGTAGACCCAGCACATGGGAGGCTGAAGCAAGAAAATCGCTTCAGCCCAGGAGTTGGAGGTTGCTGTGATCTATGATGCCAGGGCACTCTACCAAGGGTAACAAAATGAGACTCTGTCTCAAAAATAAATAAAGCCATATATGATTGTTGAATTGTGTAATAGTCAAGAATGAATGTATGGTTTTACTTCCAAAGCATTAAAAAGAAAAAAAAGAAAGTATTGCATAATCATACTTGTTTCAATCATAGTCTTAAATATTGTAAATATTATAAAATATATTAGATACAGAAAATTATCCATTCTCTCTCTCCCTAGCCCACCACACACACACACCCCCATATACTTACATATGCACACCTGACTGTGATGGCTATGACATTGTCATGAAGCTAGCCTAGATCCAAAGATGCAAATGTGAATATGAGGAAGTTAGCAATGGCCACATAACTTACTGCACCACCTGGACACTCTGACAGTGACAGAGTGTCCTGTTAGTAAACACGCAGTAAATATACAGCAGGTATGAACGGGGATGGAGGTCCCCCGTAACTCAAACCTAGCCCACTCCAGAGCTCTATTCTGGGATATTTATCCTGCCATCCAATCAGAATACTTCCATTCTCCCCACGATTCTCAACAGAAGTAGATCTGAGACCTTTGGGGAGCAAGAATTATTGTTTAAAATCATCAATGAATAGTATGAACACATACTGCTGTCCAAAAGTTTGGTAATGTGCTCTATGCAGAACTTTCACCTGGCAAGTAGCCTCTCTCTGTGACCAAACAGTGAATAGATGTGCAAATGTTGGAAATCATGGCTGTTATAGGTGTTAGCCTAGAATGAATTTCAAATGTGCCAAAGTCAAGGGTGGTTTTTATTAATCAGGTTGCAGCCAAGTGTGAACTAGAAGTCATTCTATTTATTTAAAATGATTTCACATATCTCTGATGTATTGCAGTATGTTTACTTTATCATCACACCTTCAGAGGGAAAACATATTTAACTATTTCTAGGGGAAAAGTAATTATTCCCCTGTATTTTGCCTATAATGCATTTTAGTCATTCATTCTACAAATCCATTTTAAAATCCATTACATGCTAAACACTGAGTATACAACATCAGATAAAACACAATACCTACAGTTATATTTTCAGGTCATTCCATTTTCCCCCCAAAGGGCTAATATATAAAGTCATCAACTTTCTGATTTTTTTCTATTATAATATTTTACTTGGAATAGTCTCTAATTTTAAACATAAAGGCACTGTACCTTTTTAAGCACAAAAACTAATTTTTGAAAGTAATCTTTTAGTTTAGAAATATATGTGGGTCACTGCGAAAGTCTTATGACAGTTTTATGGTCCATTATTCACTTCCAGGTACCACAGCTGACAGCATCCTTTCTGATTCACCCAGGGAAGTTTTACCTTGCTTGGCTTATTGGTCTTTCTGGGAGGGCTTCATTTGTTTCTGAGGACATGGATTTTGCCTTTCTTGATTTTTGTGTATCTGAAAACTTCCATAATGTTCCACGTCTTAATCTCTAAAATTCCAGATTGTGTTAACTTGTTATAGCCTTTTTAGTTTTCTTATTATATGTGAGAGAGAAGTGTATGTTACACTTTAGATTATAAATGATTTGAGATACCTGAGCGCCCTGCGTAAGGGTAGTAGTGATCAACCTGTGTGTCTAAATAGAAAACTATATTTAGTGTGGTATATTGTTACCTTACGTGCAAAGACTAATGCAATTAACAGGAAGGGTTCTTGGTATTCACATTGTGCCCAGAAAGCACATGTGGATATTCATGTGTTTAAATTAGGTAGTTGCGCTAAGTGCATTTGGGGATGAATTGGAGTTGGAGAAGTTTTAAAGTTATTATTTGGGATTTTCTGCATTCTGTTACAGACTTAGTCTCATTTTTTTGGATGTATAATTTTTTTTCTGAATTAGAAAAGCATTGACTAGACATTAACAAAAGTATATTTATAGTATAGTTTAGGAATTCCATCTGTTTTCCCCCTCACATCGGAAACTAAATATAAAAGAAAAAAGAAAGACTTAAGGAACTTTTTGTTAAATGATAAGCAAGGCAATGCTGAAAGCATAAAATGTATCTGTCGATAGGATGCAAAATAAAATAAGAGGAAGAAAAATGCTGTGTTTAAAATTAGGCTGGGCAGGGCGGTGCCTGTGGCTCAGTGGGCAGGGCACTGGCCCCATATACCCACGAGGGTGGTGGGTTCGAACTCGGCCCTGGCCAAACTGCAACAAAAAATAACCAGGTGTTGTGGCGGGCCCCTGTAGTCCCAGCTACTCAGGAGGCTGAGGCAAGAGAATCACCTAAGCCCAGGAGTTGGAGGTTGCTGTGAGCTGCAACACCCCAGCACTCTACCGAGGGTGACAAAGTGAGACTCTTGTCTCTAAGGGAAAAAAAAATAGGCTGGGCATTTCTATGTCTGATAAAGAATAATTACAGGTATTACTTTAAAAACTCGACCAATCTGAATTTTAAAAACAAAGATGATAATTTGTATGTGCTATTTTCCTTAGAGCGCCGTTTCTTAAATATTGCTCTTATATGAGGGACACAACAATTCTGAAACCAAACTATTCACTCAAAATTCATTTCTTGTCATTTACTCATGTAATGGATTTTCTAAATGGCCAGGTTGTTATTATCAAATGAAATGGGAAAAGTGAAAAATACAAGTGCTTTCTGGGAAGTATGCTGCCGCGTGTGTCTGTGAGGCTGGATACTTTCCAGACAGCCTTCATCTCTATAGCTGTGCTCTTTTTCGCTATCTTTGTCAAAGAAGTAGGCCAGGTTCAGAATTATACAGGTACATATATGTTATCTGGCAGGCAGGAGGGTAGAAATGGATTTCTCTGTCTAAATTAACTAGGCGGTTTTTATGCTTCAGTGTAAAAGGAGATATAATCAGCATTAGGGAGAAAGCACTCATTCTGTGGATGCAAAGATTGTCCAAGTCGGAGATGTTCTTATTCAAGTCAGTGGGCAGAGTCAGGGGAAGGTAAAACATCTTGTATTCTTTTAGTGATAACTTTGCATTAGGTGCTTTACACGTGATGCTTTGGGATCTACACACATGTGTCAACACTGACGTAGTACAAGGAGTGACAAGGAATTAATCCATCTTGATAATTTGATGCCCCAAACAGGAGCCTTGTTATTGTGGCAAAGAAAGGATGAATCTGAGAATGATTTAGTATAATGCTGCATGTTGATTGTATTCCCTAGGTAACTGTATTTGTCATCTATACACGATGGTATTTTACTCTTTAATAGGGACATCCCTTTACTGTTGCTAGGTGTGTGCAACCTATTTTAATTATTAAATAGTTTATTCTCTAAATGATCTGCTAATCAAGCGACTATTTTTTATAAATCATTTTAATTAGTTTTTATTAATTCAATCAACTTTATCTTTTTAGTCAACGTAGTTCAATAAATTTCTAATAACATTTTCTTGCCTCAAACTGTCTGAATTTTTTTGTTTGCCTTTCCAGATAACATCAGAAATCCTAATTTATGAACAATATTTGTAAACTTGATTCTCTGTGACATTCTATTCTTTTAAGAACATGAACTACACGTCTTCCCATCTCTTTTATATTATTCACTTTATTTGATGTAGGAGATAAGTAGCTAAAAACTGTAATATTAGGATTAAACACGTGAATGTGAATTCTAGAGTCTACATTACATTGCCCTGCTGAGTTGAAAAAGAATCCAGTGTTTTGTTTTTCTTATTTTTTTTCATCATTTTTAATTCATGGTAGATTATGATAATTTTAATCTATTTCCAAAAGCAAATAGAATCTTCAGTGAAATAAACTTATCTTTAGTACTGTGATGTCATTTCAAAGAAAATGTTTATCAAAGAGTTGCTTAAAATACAGGGCTAAATGATTTATACTGAGTACAGTTTATCCTTTTTTATCCTTTTTGCTTCTGTGCATATCAATTATAATAATGTAGAGATATTATTACTTTAAGTGATTTCCTATATTTGTTACATAATATATTTTAGAATTTTAAATCAAAGCATTAGACAACATGCAAAGTTGATACAATTTTATCACTTCTCTGAAAACAAAATTTTAATTCTACAAAAATTAGCTGATTAAAAAACTATTTGGTGGCTTTGATGAATGTGATACATTTATAGTCTCTGCCTTGTCTGTTATTAAAGGTGGGGCATTCCCACACCCGTTTATTAGTTACTACTGAGAATTGTGAAAAGCATCTATTTCAATCCTTCACTCTCTAATGGTGGCCTAGATCGGAAGTGCTCTGACAGAGGGAAACTCAGATCTGATCACTAATTTGATAAAAGAAGATAAGAGAAAACAAGGACACAAACGTGACACTGGAATGACATTTGTAGGAAGAAGCAAGACAGACCAAACAGACCTACGAAGCTAACCAGAAGCCACAGGAAACACACTGGTTTCTGATTTCCAGATTTTTCTCACCACCAGACTTTGTACCCCTTTCTCCTATTCCAGGTTCTAAAGAATTGATGAATTCAACTAAACCCAAACTCTTCTCTTTGAAGGGAGTATTCATTACGCCAATAGTAGGCCATCAACTGTGCAAAATATAGGCCTTCCCATCCATGCAAACATGAGTCTTTTTCAAATGGGTATGTTAATTTATCGTTTTCAAACAGACAGAGGAGGGAGAGAAGATGTACAAGCATTATTTAAAAAGCCTCATTGCAGAAATATATAGTCTACGAAAGAGAGCTCTTCTAAACCTCAGAAGGAAATGGATATCTCAGGGCAAACCACACCATGAAAGAACCCGTGAACCTTCTGATGAGCACTATGTAAAAAGATAGCATTTCTCTGGAAGTTAAGGTCACTGAAAGTTCAATGCCCTATAAAAGGGATGGTTAGTCTGACCCATAGTTTGGCTAATGAAGTAGCTGGTCTGTTCCTTCTATATAATTAAATTTTTGTTACTTGTTATAAAAACACACAAAAACAGGATGAGTCTGTCCTTTTTTGTGGTTTCTCTTTGATGAGTTTCTAAAGGGAGTATTTTGAGGTTTTTCTTTTGATGGGGTAAGGGAAAGTAGAACACAGATCAACTAGTGCTGTATGGTGTTTTGCATATTTGAATTGTATTTTTCTTCTGGATCAAAAGGTTGAATTTTGCAGCAACATTAAAGGGCTTTGCTTTAAGATGATGACTTTAGCTTGATTGAAAAAGGACACTCTCATATCAGGATACAATTTTACTCAATGACTGTAATCTGATGTGCAAATTTGTGATCGCTCTTTTGTTTGGGGTTTACAATTATAAATATCGATCAGCAGCACTACATAGATTTTTGTTCCCAGCTTTCCTTACATTGGATCTCAAAAGAATAGTTGAAAGGCAAGTGTGAAACCATCCAGGAATCCTTTCTGGCTTAACTAGAAAGGAAGCATAGTATGACTGACTGGGCCATGAGTCTCCAGGGCCAGAATTTTTTTTTTTTTTTTTCAATTTTTGGCCAGGGCTGGGTTTGAACCCACCACCTCCGGCACATGGGGCCAGCGCCCTACTCCATTGAGCCACAGGCACTGCCCGGCCAGAATTTCTGGAACCCATGCCTCCCTTCTCCACCTACTAGCTGTTTGACCCTGAGAAAGTTATTTAACTTCTCTGTACCTCAGTTTCCTCATCTACAGAACTGTGATAATGCAACTATTTGTAGGGTCTTTGTGAAGATAAATGAGTTAGTACGTAGTATATATAACAACTAAAACATAGTAATTGTTATCTAAGTATTGGTTGTTATAACTATTAAATGTAAATATTTATATTTTCATTCTGTTTTTTAATTAAGAATATCATGCCAAATCATAAATCCATCTGCTGTAGACAGGTTATTTTCCAGTTATGTAGTTTATGGCAAAGTTCTAATTGATGAGGGGAATAAAAGGATAGAATCTTCAGACTATCAGCTTAAAGACTACATGAATGCAAAGTATTAGGTATTATCAAATGTCTACTTGAGGCATTCCACTTCTCCTTTGAATCCCTCACAAGAGAGATCTGCCCTCTATTTGGTCACCTTTTTCTCAGTGAAGCATATTCATTGAGTTGCAGATCGTTGTTAGCTTTAAAATGAAGTGGTCAGAAGCTGTGGTGGGGACTGATTGCCCAGTGCGCAGGCAGGTAAGCAGTGAACAAATGGTTTGGCATATTGGTAAAGTTTCAGATGCTATGTAGGGTTCATCCAGTATCAAGGAGTTTTTGATTGGCTGGAAAAGCAAAAGTTAATATGATGAAGTAGCATTCTTGTTTATAAGATCTGTGATAATTTAATGTGAAAATTTCATATGTTTTTGGCAAAGTCTACGAATCAACTTTAAGTTGAGTAAATCTAGCTATCTGCTTCATCTCATAGTTACAAAATTCTTCTCAAGGGATGCTAAAGAATACCTGGCCAACATTCCAGCCTAGGAACTTTAGACAGATTGCTGGGAAGGAGAGGATACCCCACACAAGGTTATTTGGATAGGCAGAGTCAGAAGGACTGAGACATAACTGAGAGTCAAGCTCAGAAAAACCAAATACCAACAGGAAGCCCAGGGAAGGAACTGAATACATTAGGTACAAAGGTGATTCTTCTTTCCAATTGTTTTGAATAATACTGGGGTGACCTCAACTCAACTTTATAATAGAAAGATGCACAATCGGCGTGGACCAACCCAAATTATAAGGTTGAAGTTGACACGGGCTTTTGTATCCCTTGAGATTTGCATTGCTCTGTCTTCACGTTGCCTTTCTTCCTGTTCGCTCTTCTTTAAGAAGAAGCACTAAGAGAAGCCAGACAACAAAGTGGCCAAGTCGTGGTCACCACCAGCAATTAGGGTCTTACTCATGTTAACATCTTTCCTTTATAAACATGAATGGTAAAAATTGGATTTTCTTTAACCAGTTTTATGTTTTTCAAAATATGAAAGCTCTTAGCATGCCTCCCCCACTTTCAGTGGTTATTCTTCTCCACTGAGGTTGCTGCTCTCAGCACTCCGACAAGCACTGAAAATAATAACCTGTGTTGTGTACTGTTAGACGTCCAGTCAGACAGGCAGATACAGATGGATGAGTGCTGTGTTGCACAAAGACAAGTCAGTATTATTTAATCAATGTTCGTTTGATCCGTGTAAAACAAGTATAAATGAAAGCTACATCCCATCTGTTTTATCATCCATGTGAAGCCGACCTCATTTTTAAAACTTGATTTCTTATGTAATTGCCCCAGAATGACACAGGATGATAAGTTGGGAAGACGTATCATTCGGAATGGCAAGATAAAGAGGAGTCTTGTTTAGGTGTGTTCTGTATGCTGGGGTTCGTCATTGGCAGTGGCTTTTTGGATAGTTGGGGAGCTTCGTAGCTTGGTTATTACAGGCTCGTATCATCAGCTGAGCTTGGCAATGATACAGACCTAGGTTTGAGGGTAACTGTGTGGGTCCAGCTGTGGGAACTTAGCCAAATTATTTAAAATACCAAGTAACACAATGACTGTCTCGGAGAAGGCCCCAGGAAGAGTTACTGAATTAACTCTTCTTTACTTCAAATTCCTCACCTTCCAAATGGAAAAATAATAATAATAATAATATTTACCTTATAAAAATTGCAGAAATTAAATAGGAAAGTGGATGTAAAAGCACAATGATGCAGCAGATATCATTATACTGACCTTGTTACTTATAGTTCTTCTTATGGACCACACTTTTTTTTTTTTTTTTTAGAGACAGTGTCTTACTTTATTGCACTCAGTAGAGGTGCCAGTGGTGTCACAGCTCACAGCAACATCCAACTCCTGGGCTTAGGCGATTCTCTTGTCTCAGCCTCCCGAGTAGCTGGAACTACTGGTGCCTGCCACAACGCCCAGCTATCTTTTGTTGCAGTTTGGCTGGGGCTGGCTTCAAACCCGCCACCTGCCGGCACCCTAGCCAATGAGCCACAGGTGCCGCCCTCTGAGCCACACTTTCAACCTCAGCTTATTAACACAACTCATGTTTCTATTACTGGTGTTTAAAATCTTCCATGTAGGTATCAAATAAATCATGCAGAGGGCTGAGAACATGTGTAAAGAGTGGAAATGGAAACAAGCTAACAATGTGTTTAAGTTAATAGATGAAATTTCATTACTATAATGAAATTCATGCCATCTTAATCAAACATCTGCAGGTAATCTTAGTCTGACTAACAGGAGTCAGAAATAGTGATATATTCCCCCAAAAGCACTGTGTGTACGGCACCAACCTTAGGATCGCTTGGATATTTGAGAAGATAATATGTAATCAATAAAGTACTGAATAGTATTCATCAGTGTAAAGTAAATGTCAGAGGCAATTGTAATTTCATGATCACGTACTTAATTATTCAGCCATACCATAATGGGCATTATGTATTAAAATGTGTTACACTGTACATCAAAGTTTTCATAGTTTGTTCTCTGACTCCCAAGTGATGCAGAGGCATCACTCCCATGATTTCTCTTTAAGAACTTTTCTCAAAACCAATTATTCATTTATTTAAAAAGCATCTGTTGAACCATTTACTAAGCCAGGCATAATGCAAAATGAATGAAGCTGCATAGGTAGGACTGTGGCTGAGGAGTTTAGAATTTAGGCTGTAGTTCACACAGAGCCTGTGGAAATCCTTAAACAGGGACCTGACCTGTACAGGGCTGTACTTCAGAAAGACAACGCTGGCGGCAGAATGAAGAATGGAGTGAGAGATTGGAGGAGAGATTTCAGTAAGACAACAAATACTAAAGGTCTGGATTTAGGGAGTGGCAGTGGGATTGTAGATTGGGGACCAGTGTGAGGGACTATTTGGACAAGTCTCAATCATGAACCTGTCCTGTGTGGACAAGTTCAAGGCTGACTGGCAGACTTCCACCTGGCCATCTGAATGCTTCTATTCTTTCAGCTCATGGAATACTTGGAGCGAATTATATTCTTCAGGAAATATGATAAGTTTCCTTGGAGAAACAAGAGTGCCCCTTAATTATAGTTTTCTTTAGAATCTAAGACATGAGCATTTTCCTGAATACTGTTCATTGAGTCACTATTTCATTTATAAATTAATACAGGTGAAGAAAGGGGAAAAGTTTATAATACTTAGTAAATTAGAGGCCACAATCTATACTGCTGTGAATTTCCGTATATTTAAAGGTTACTCAAGACTATTAAGGGTCTTGACTCTACACTTGTGAGACTTGCTGTTGTGCTGAGCTGTGCCTCTTAACAGAATGTGGACACATCTTTAATATTACGATAGCTGTTGGATATGCTTTACTTTCACCTTCCACATACACACATAGAGGCATGGAAAATACTCAGCATCAAAAATAACTTAAAAATTCTATTAACATGTGTAGTATCTTTACTTTTTAAAGAATTACACCTAGGTATAAACTCACTTTATCATTATTGTTGAAAACTTGATTTTGATCATTTAAAATCATGTTTAAATAATTACTGAACTCATGTTTCCATATACCATGAAATTATAAATTTTAAAAAGGTGTCGGTATCCTGTGGTGAGGAAAAAGATGTTTCAATTTCCATGACACGATAGGAAATTAAAAAGTCCCCTAGCATTTTATAATCCAACCTGAACTCAGTCTTGAAATAATGATTCTATCTAACTGTAAAAAAATTAGATATTTTATTTTTGTGCAATATTTCTTTTAGATTGTTTAATAATTTTAGTTGAACTAAGGCATCAGAGAAAGACATGAACATCAGGAAAAATAAGATTAAAATAGGAAGTAAAAATGGCTCAGCACTCGTACCTCAGTAAATAGGGCACCAGCCACATATACCGAGGCTGGCGGGTTTGAGCCTGGCCCGGGCCTGCTAAACAACTATGACAATTGCAACCAAAAAAAATAAATAAATAAGGCATTGTGTCAGGCTCCTGTAGGCCCAACTACTCAGGAGGCTGAGGCAAGAGAATTGCTTAAGCCCAAGAGTTTGAGGTTGCTGTGAGCTACGACACCACAGCACTCTACCAAGGGCAACAAAGTGAGACTCTGTTTAAAAAAAAAAATAGGAAGTAAAAAGAAGCAAACTGTAAACAAATAACATATGATTATATGTGGATAAGATTAATGAAAACTAGAAAAAATAAAGACTATTAGGTTCCATCTATATTGGGTTACAAGTTAATATTCTAACTAAGATGATTACAATATTGAATTGACTTCCCTTCTTTACTGTTACTGTCAACTACTTGAATTGTAGGAATTGCCTTGAAATGTTGATCATAATGTATTATGGAAAACCAGACAAAACATTAAGTCGCCACTAAGAAGTGAGAATGTAGGTGATAAGGAACAGAAAAGCCTGTTTCCAGTGTAGCCAGAGAAAGACTGAAGACCTCGCTAACGCCCAAAGGGGAAAGAGTAGAGAAAAATCATCAAGGCAAAATAATGTTCACAGAACTAGAAGGAACATTGACCCAAGATAACTTGTAAACTTCAGCAGCAGAAAGGGAAATGGAAAAGCAAAAATTAAAACTTGCCTTTCCAATATTAAACAGAACATCTATATTGATTTTTTTTTTTCATTTGAATCAATGTTGGGGACTATCATTGTTTCTTACTATGATTAATCATTTCATGTTACTCTGGTTGTATTAGTATTTAGTTTCACAGTTAGGATCATCTTGATGAAGTATAGCTTCAGAATATCTTTGTAAATCATGTTTGTTACTTGTGATAAATGCCTGTAACCCAGTGGTTTTCAGTATTGATTTTGCGTGTGTGTGCTGTTTTTCTTTTAAAGTCAATTGACCCTGGCCAGCAGTTCACATGGGAACACTCCAACTTGGAAGTAAACAAACCAAAGAATAGATATGCAAATGTAATTGCTTATGATCATTCCCGGGTTCTTCTCTCAGCAATAGAAGGTAAGGAAATACAGACATTATTCATACCTTTATTTTCATGGATTCGGTATGTGCATGAGAATGTAGTTGTAGCTGGGATATTAGCCATCTGTGAAAATAGTTAACGTAAGATTCAGGCATAGGTTATTCTCACTTTTTCATTTCCACACAAATATATCATACGCAGGTGTACAGTAGCCCTGACAGCATGTGATGGAAGAACATCCCTCATTACCTTCTCATGTCTGCCCTAGAATAAAGACTTGATAATGTAGTTGATGCTCTTATACGGGAAGCAGATTGGGATCGCCTATTTTACTGATGGCTGTTGATTGTTATGAATAAACAGATGATATTGACAAGAGGCCCATAAACTAACTGGTTAATTAAAAGAGGGTAGGGAAGTGGGTTGTTTGTTAATAATTCTGAATATCCACTGGGGATAGTCTAAAGGTTAGAAACCGGTGGTATGATGAAATTCATGGTGAGGATTTTAGAAAATGTGTCCATGCCACTGGAACTTTGGAAGTGGGATATCGAAGCATGTTGGAAATGTCTGGTGACGTGTTGACCACTTAGTTCACTTTATTTCAACTCTGTCCTCTCACAGTTGAAGTAAAGAGGGTATTCCAGAAGGGATGATTGCTCCTAAAAGATGAGAGCTGTTCCTCAAATATATGTTAAGTATTCAAGAGGAATCTCTCCATTTACCTCTTTCCAATGGTGAATGTCTTTCCCATGGCTTATTAAAACCATTAGGAATTCACGGTCAATGCTCAGCATGTTGGTAGCAGTTTTGGCTATAGTGGCACATGGAATTGAAAAGTCCTTACAGAATAATTTACAATGCCACATAAATCCCTCTCTGTGTTATGACAGCCAACCTTCGCCACTACTTGTCACATGTCACATACCACATTCATTCTAACTGGTTCCCAGAGGAGTTTTATGTCCTCTTCATACTTGAAAGTTCATCATTTACCCTCTGGCAGATGTTTTATAAAACATTAACTAACACAAGCTTCAGATTCAATCTTTCTTAACACTTTCCTGTTGAAACATTTGCATCCATAGTTATTCAAATATCTGTCGCTTTTTATTGCTTCCAAAATCCAAGATGACCACCTTATTTCATATCTCTGACCACGTCCTACCTCCCTCCTTAGTGTCCAAAATTAATTTTAAAGTGAGGTTCTGCTTAAAAACTTTCCCGGTAAGCGCCAAAAGCAACCAGTCCATTTATTTCCAGTGTTTTGGGAAGAACCCTAGCATTTAAACAAACCCATACTCACGGTCCCTGTGCCTCATCATATTTGGCATAGATGTATCTTATAAAATTCCCACAATAAATTTGCTTCTGATGGTGAAAAATGCAATAAACCCCTTTTATGACAGCCAGATATACTAGGTATTTAAGAGTTAACATTTTTCCATACTGAAAAATTTGATTAAATTTATCCAAGTCTCACAATGCTAGTTCAGGCTGGATAGTATCAAATAAGTAACTGTTTCTTTGCAAATCTTGTTTGAAAACTGTAATTAATATATGTGGATCATTAGCATATAGGGTTTACATTTTCAATTTTAAAATGTAAAAGAGGGTATTAGCAAGTTCTTGTCTCGGGTCTCTTAAATTATCTCCAAAATAAACAAAAAGCTAAATCAAGTCACCAATAGAGGAAAGAAATCTTTTTGCATTATGCAAAGCAAGGTAAATTATTGAAAGAAAGTAATTGGATGCAAGTTGAGAATCTATTTGGTTTGATCTTGCCTAGAGAACTTGTCAGTCTGCCTTTGCTGTATTATACGTAACACTGTTTCCACTAAGAATTAGGTCATTCAATACTACCACTTCCCAGTACTTTTGCCCACTTTGTCATTATTTTCCTTAACCTGTTATTTTCCACATCTTACCAGTAAAGTGTGTCAAAGAACAAAAAATATATCTCCTTGTGCCTTTATTATGATAGTTGGAAATTATGTGCATTTCATGCCTATGCTTTTTTTACAGTAAAAAAGCAAAAGCACTTGAATCAGACTAAAACCTGCCTTTTTATAGCTCTGTGCCCACAAATACACCCTAAATCTAGAGCTGACCTAGAAATCAAAAGTCTTTCATTTTAAGTGTTATGCAAAAGGTTAGAAGCATTTAATTGAAGTTTATGGGCTATACCAAGAGCTTTAATCTAGATTACAACCGTGAACAGCATTTTATCTTAGACTAAGCCTCAACCAGCAGGTATTTATGAGGGCGGTCAGCCATCCTGTAGCTTAAGCACAGGAGAGAAAATGCTGGCATCTGGGACCACAGAACCATTCACTGAGGCTTCTTCCTGGGAAGGCAGCCTTGATAACAAAGGAAAAGATTTTTCATATGTATTATAATTGTGGGTGACTTCATGCACAATTTATAAGACTTACTGTGCATCTTTTAGGTTCCACCTATGTTACTAACAGAGTTAGGCTTTGGTTGAGGATTTTATGGGGCCTGTTTGTTGTTTTTCCCTTAGTTGTGCTAACTACTTGCTTCATATTACTTTGCAAAGTGATCTGACAGACTGTAGGAAAAATGTAACAAAAACCCTAGAAGTGGCCACGGTGATTCGTGTTTCCTTTATCTTTACTTAATAGAGCAAATGTATACCCTACACTCATTGAGAGGATGACAGGAGAAAAAACAAAAAGCACCAGGAATTTTGTGTGGGCACCAATGTGCTTGAACCTCCTTTTTAAAAAATTTGTTTATTAATATGAGGGTACAAATGATTAGGTTTCTTTATTTGTTAGGTAAAACTGAAGTTGTAGTTGAGCCCTTCGGCCAGGGAGTGTACTGTATACCCTACATTGTGCCATTAGAGCACACCAATTCCCCTCCTTCCTTCCGTCTCTCTCCACCACCTCTCCCCTCTCTCCTCCCACCACTTGAGTATGATTGTGTTTTTCCTCCTATGGAAGAGTATAGTTGTTTATCTGTTGGTTTCATATTAATATTGAGTATATTGGATACTTTTCCATTCTTGTGATGGTTTACTAAGGAGAATATTCTTCACTTCATCCAGGTTAATTCAAAAGGTGTAAAAATCTCCATCTTTAAGGAGAACCAAGAATGCAGTGTACTTATTTCTAAAATGAAGGCAGTAGATAATCTAATACAAGGTGGGTGGTGGAGGAATGAGGGAGCAGAGGGAGTGGAGGAGGGAAAGGGATGGGGTGTCACGGTGTATGGCACACCTCTTGGGAGTGAGACACAATTATAAGAGTGACTCTACCTAACAAATTCAATCAGTGTTACCTAATTCTTTGTACTCTCAATGAATCCCAAACAATAAAAAAAAAAATGCATCTTTTTATGGCTGAATAGTATTCCATGGTATACATATACAACAATTTATTAATCTTCTTGAAAGTAGTGACACTTTGTAACATCTTTCCAAATCACCATAATTTTCATTTTGCTAGGGAAAATGCAGAATAAATTCAAGAAAATCATAATTGCAAAAGGTTTTACATTATTAAATTAGAGGGGAAGCAGTATGGAAACACAATTGAATTTGTAACAAATCCAGTTACCATTGGATGTGTAAGCACTACCTCCATGTTTAAGCATTTGTTAAGAGAAAATAGTAATCCCTGAAGAAGAGAGGTGATAGGATTTATTTTAAGGACTTAAGATAAAATTTTCAAAGAAAGACTAATATTGACATGTGCATTAATACAAATACAGGAGAACTTGTACAGGTGACCACCTCCCTGCGTTGACCTCCTCCTTAAGCTGACATAATTTTCATTGACTGGACATGCACCACATGTACATATCAGAATGGTAGGCCTAGTTCCTTATGTTGACCACTTCTGTATATTGACTTGACCAATTTGTTGCAGTCCCTTGGGTGGTTAACCTACAGAGGTTCTACTGAATATATACTTAATCCTGTAGAATCCAAAGTCATTGAAAAGTATACTGAAGTAGAAAAAAGACATGAACAAAAAGTTGAAGAACAATGAAATCTAAGTTTGGGTCATAGCTCTGTCACCAACTACCTTGGTAACCTTAACTTCTCTTGGGTATCAGTTTTCATAGCTCTAACCTCTTTCATCTCTAACTTCTTCAAGTTATCTCCATGTAGTTTTCTTAATAGTATTTTCTTAATGTATTGTACACAACAGTCTCATGAAGCAGTAATATTAGTATTTTATAATGTAAGTATCCATAATTAGAGAGGAGGAAACTGAAGCCCAGAGAACAGGTCCAGAGTCACATAGTGTGTAAATAATCTAACTCACACAAGACTCCAGAGTTCTTGTGATCCCCCAGCCACGGTTCCACTGGCCCACATCACTAACAACACTTCCCTACTGATGCAAGATGTGACAATGCCTGTGTCACTTAGCCTACATCCAAGGATTAGCCTTATCTTTTTGTCTAAAACACATTTTATCATTTGGCTCTAGTCTTAAGAAAAACACAAACTTACGTTTTAGAATTTTATTTCCTATTTTGTGGCGTTGTTAACCTGAGGCAGTGATGCATCATGGGGATCATCAGTGACCAATGCATCAGAATTACAATTTGCAGAAGAAAAGTTAAGTGCATGTATACCTAACTGATTCCACTAACTTCAAATACCTTCTTATGTGTGTTAAATTTCTTATCAAACAAGGGATATCAGTTATTGGCAGGTTATTTATTGTAGTGCCTTGTAATTTGCAAAAATTAATTGCAGTCCTGGATAAAAAAGAAGTTTTGTTCTAAAATATAATTAATCTTCACTGCTGCCAGTACGGTAGTTCCACTAGTAGGATTATAATTAACATTTTGCTTTAAAAGCCATATTGACATGGATTTTACAAAAATCATTAGCCAAGTCTAAATATAAAGCAAAATTAAAATGCTACTTTTCAATTCAATGATAAAGACAAGCACTTATACTAGATATGATTGTCAGAGAAAGTATTATATGTAGAGCACCATAATATGGATTTCATACCTGTTATCTACACAGTGTTGAGAACAACCTCAAAAGCTTATTGTTACCCCAACTTAAAGATGAGAAAACAAAAACATTTAAACAGTCAATAACTTATTTCTTTTTAATTTTATATCTTTTATTTGTTAACTCCCAAAGGTTGCCATACATACATACATAGGGAAAATGGGAAATTATAGCTAAATGCACCTTTATTTACAAAACTTTAATTACAAAATTTTATAAAATATTTATAAAGTATTTGTATACATGTCGATGTAGAAATGTAAAAATATAAAATATGAGTTTCTTTATTTTCCTATGTATTTCAACCTTTGAGACACCCTGTATATTTCTATCCTTGTACATCAATGCTATAGATTCAAAGTGAATCTTGAAGTTAGGTAGTGTGTGTCTTCCAACTTTGTTCATCTTAAATTGATCATAAATATTTTATTGACTGTTTAAATGTTTTTGTTTCCTCATAAACAAAATAAATAAATTATTGACTTATTTATGATCAATGTTGATAAGTACATGTCAGTCTCAGGGCTGCTGTTCTGCTTAGTAGACCCTACAGCTGCTTTGGGGGCCACTGCATCTACGCACATCACACCCCATTCAAAAATGGTGCCTCTTTGGCTGAAAGGATTGTCTAGGAGTTTTGAAATACACATTTGAAACACTCCAGACAGAAACTTTAAACCAAGAGGTCTTCTGTTACGTTTTAATACTCCAGTCAAAGTGAATGTTTTCAAAGAATAAACGCCCCTATTTGATTTTCAGGTGGGTGTTTTTCTTCATTTATATTACTTATAGAGGTATATTGAGAAGAATCCTAAGTAAGAAGACAGGAGATTGGGAACTAAATCTCAGTTTAAACAACTACAGGGCTCTGGGATATCAGTAAGTGCAGTCAACAGTAACTCTTGGGGGAGTCAGATCCTTTTGATAATTTGAAGAACATTCTAAACCCCACTTAAAAACAAAAGACTCCTAAACACTTTATTTGCATACTAATTGCAAATAGTTCATGGACACAGAAGCCTTTCTACATCCCATTCTCCAATTAAGGAGACTTAGCATCTTTTGTTCTATTTTCACATAAAATGATAATGTGAAAGACCCAGATCAAAAGATAATATAAGTAGGCAAATAAATATAAAATCTTGGACATTAAGGGATTAGCTTCTTAAAAAAAAAAAAAGCCAGAGGATTTATTCTAAATAGGATTATTGGCTGGTGTGTGACTCTCTCACGGAAACTGGTATAAATGGTGTTATCTATGAGAGAGTTAGAAATTACAAAGAACAAACCATAGCATGTTACATGCATTCTTTAACACTAGTGCTATTAATCTGATTTTTAAACAGCTTAGTAAAATATGAGTCTGTGTTTACGGTTGTTGAAACTGGGTAATTTATAAATAATAGAAATTTATGTCTCACAGCTCTGGAGTTTAGGAAGTCCAAGATCAAGGTCACAGCAAATTCACTGTCTTGTAGCATCTTCCAGAGGGGAGGAACACTATATCCTCACATGACCAAAAGGGATGGAGAAAAGGAGAACCCCGTCCCTCAAGCGTTTTTATGAGGACCCTAATCCCAGCGATGAGGCCTCTGCTGGAATAACTGAATCACTTTGTAAGGCCTCAGCTCTCAGTATTATCACATTGATGATTAAGTTTGAACATACGAATTTTAAGGGAAACATTAAGATTATAGCACTCTGTTTCTTTCTTTTTTTTTTTTAATGAGACAGGGCATATATTTAAAGTTTTGTAACATTATTTAGTTCATCTCTTTAATGAGTAGCTTCTTGGAAGGCCCATGTGCCCCTCAAGAACTTCTTTCATATGAAAGTATCCTAGGCTCTTCCCGCTTCTGAAGAGCTTGCTTAGACAACCTACTGTGCTAAGGTTTCCTCATCTGTAAACTAAGATTATTCATAGTACCTATCAATTAGAATTACTAGGAGGATTAAATGAATTAATGAAAGCCCTTAGAAGATTTCCTGGCACACACACAAAAAAATGCCTAATAAATATTGGTAACTATTAAGTTTATCATTAGTGTTATGAATTTTATTACTACTGTAGATTAGGTCCTTTTAACTACAGACAGAATTGCTTTTGTATATGATCTATGGAAAATTTAATAATATACGAATGAGAATGCTACATATATTTAGAATACTCTTGTGAAGCAAAAGAAAATACTGGTGCTTGATAAATGGAAACCAGACCCATAATAGCATTACAAATTCCAACAGGGCGAAGAATATGTTCTTTTAAACGGAAATTCAAAATACATCATCCGCTGTTTGGTTTGCATTATAGGAGCAATTCAGAAAAATACCCAAGTGCAAATAATACAGATGATGTTACAGCAACTTGATTATTTGTGAGATGGGCAATTTAGCACCTTTAAAATGAGAAAGCCGCTCACAGGGAATCACCGCCCCTAAGACAAATCTAATTAAAATAAGTAAATAAAGACCAGAAATTACTATTCCTCAGTAGTATTGATTCACCATTTGCCACCCTACTAGTGCTCTATGTTTAAATCCTATCTCAGCCCTTTTTCTGCAGAATGTTTTGGAGGTAAATCTGTAGCAATTCATTTAATACAGCTGTCATCACACGTTAACCATTCTACAATTTCACATTGTACCCATGCTATGAAATATCTTTTTCTTTTTTTGTTCTCCATTTCTATCTATTGATAGTAACCTGATGTATTTTCAATAAGTAAAATCGAACTCAGGAAAATAAATGTATACATTCTACCCAACATTTTCTAATAGAATTTTAATTATAGTAAATGTAGATAATTCGTATAAAGTACTGACATCAGGAATTACAATTATTTTCCCCAACAAATAATTTCTTTGATAGTTGCCTTTTGTGTCTTTTCTATTCACCTGAATAAAAATGGTCCATTTTCCCTCCCTCAGGTTCCCCCCAACCTTCGTAGCCACTGATTTGTGGCCAAGCTGGTGTTTATTTTATTTTGTCCTTGAAATTCTATTTCAAGTACTGATGGAAATGTGTTAGAATACGTACCCCATTTAAAAAAAAAAATTCATATAAATCCCATCCAATTCTTGGTTGAGTTCCTTTTCTCGTCATGTTTAGAACATCATTCGTTGATTTAGACACACAGCACAGTTTCTTCAGCATTGTCAATCTTTCACTTTTCAATTGTGTATAAGTGTGACAAAGTTGAATCCTTTTATTTCAGGGTACCTGTTTTTTTAATTACATAAAATCCTCTCTTTTTGAGGAGTGGTGAATGGACAGATTTTTATAGCTTAATTTGTCTGAAATAGAAAGCAAGATGGGACTAAGCCTGGGAAAGTAGGACTCAGCCTGGGAAACCTGGAACAGTTTCCCAGGATGCGTGCAGTCTTCATAGCAACTATCTAATCAGAGCTCTTTAAATGGCATCTTTCTGTGACGTGTAGTGAAGTAAGTGGTGTGGGGGTCTGTTATTCTCCAGCTCCCACCTTAGCCTATGCATGCTGATTGCTCTTACCAAGAAAAGGGACAAAGCATTTTTAAGGGGTGGCGGGGTGTATTATGGTTGGTTTTTGTTGTTGCCCCCCACACACACACACATTGTTGTTCTCAGGAAGCTAGTCAAAGAGTAAAATCATTGTCTGTGGATCAGTTATTGGGATTTGTTTTCCACTGTTATTGTACATCTATGGAGACTATTTTAAGAAATCTACACAGCATTACTCTGAGACTGTAGAAAAACCTCTATCATTTGTCATATGGCTCTGTTGTCAGAATATAGATATAAGTTGTAGGTTGCTGGGAAGTTGGAAAATAATTATTTTTGTCCTCTTTGAGAATTACTTTCTAATATAGAATCCAGAAAGGTGCCTTCCAAATTCGGAATTACTTTTCGTCAGTATTTAGGAATGAGTGGATTATTTCATTTTTGCTTATATGTAATAATAACTAATACCCTTGTGGCACTTTAGAAATTTTAAATGCATTGACTCATTTGATTCTCACAGATATTGATGTAGGAACTTTTGATCACAATGTTCATATATTAGTGATCAGAAGAAAGAGGACCTGAGGATTTCCTATCAATAGAACTCCTATAGTCACATTCCATGCTTGATTCTGATTACTGCATGGCTAAATAAACACCTGTAATAATAGTGTCCTTACTAATATGATGTGACCAAAGTGATAAACCGCGGTGGCTCAAGATCTGCTTTAATTCGGGACAGAGTGCTCCCTAGTCAGAAATGAGTGCCCTCTATCACAGATACCCAACAACATGTAAAGCTGATCTTGGGATATATTCCAACAGTTCCATCACACACCTCTTTCCAGTGGACATTCTCAAAGCCCAGCCTCCTCAGCAGGGTGGAGGTATGGAAAAATTAAGAAGGGGAGGACAGACAGCTATGAGAAGTTGCAGGTTGGGTTAATAAACTCTGAAGGTTATTCCTTCTTCCATTAGCTCTCTGTGGTGATGAGCTATGATGTCCACAAAGCAACACATGCCTTAAAAAAAAATGAGGATAATTTGCCAAAATACAGCTATATTAGGGGATACTGTGGCATATAGTATACTGTGTCTTTGCAGGAAACGTTTGTTTCTTTGGTGTGTCGTAAAGAGTATCCTTCATTTTACCAGGTCTGATGCACCCGTGAGTGGCTGCCATTGTAAAGGAAATCAAAAGGCCTATGTCTTTTAGAATTAAATAAATGTCCTTATACATTTTTATTAAATTCTGTTTTTTCTATTTTCTGAGTTCCACTCTTGCTGTTGACTGCAAAGTAAACATTTATTTTTTCTGCATTGGGAGGTGTAAATATTGCATGATAGGTCTTCACTAGCAATTTGATGTTGTTGGGCTTTTTCTGTTTGTGCGTTAGAGTAGAGAAGGGAACATTATTTACTAAATAAAAGGTAGCTTTTGTGCTCTATTGAGTTTTGAGTACTTCTACCTTAAAATAAAGATAAACTTGTTTACCAAAAAGCTATTTCTTTTTGACCCCTTCCTCAGTTCATTAAGGATAAGAAGAACGTAAAGGAACAAAAGTTTTGAAGCCCCATCCTGAGCTAGAGCAGAGGGAGCTGCTCAGCCCGTTGCCCATCTCCAGCTCTGCAGTGCAGTAGCAGCCTGTCCCAGGGAGCCGTGCACCAATTCTTCTCTCCTTCCATGCTGCCTCTTCCCCATTCTCATCTCCTACACTCCAAGGAGAGCTTCTTTCCATAGACAGACCACCTGCTAGTCTAGTACCGCCAATTCCTGGTGGTTTTGTTTATTTTTTAATCTCACCAGGTTCTAATCAAGCTTTGAAGTATCTGCCTCAAAGAAATCTCATCTCAGTACATAGGAAGTGGAAGCAATAGGAATCAGCCTGAAAGAAAACCAGAGTGTGTTCCAAACCTAATCTGAGAAACACAAAGCTTCTATTTATCTCAGAATAACTCTGGAGAGATTTCCAAATCCAAGAAGGTTAAGAACACAGAGAGACATCTTATTTCAGAACTCAAGAGAATCAATTTGTCCAACATGCCTTGGTTAGCAGTTAAGCAATCAAAGGTCTGGACAAGTTGAATAACTGGTCAAAGGTCAAAGAGCAAACCACCAGGGCAACCCTAGACTGAAGTATCGATTTCCTTGTCAGTTTCTCTAAATTGTTTGCAAGCGCTTTGTATTGTCCCAAGACTTTCAAATGTGCACGTGACTCCCTACCACGTGGTATGATGCAAGAGTATGAACATTGCTCAAAGGAAGTTAGCTTTGCATGTTGAAAAAAATGTGAACGATTTCACTTATGATTACTTAAAGTAATTCATGTATTATTTCAGGTCCTATTTTTGACTTAATATGAGATCATAATGCTTTATTCTAAACCTGTTATAATTATAAACACCTCTTCAACAAGAGACAACTTTTCAAAATCAAATTATCTTCTGACTTAATTCACAGCAAATTGGGTGGGTTTTTTTGTTGTTGTTTTTAAGAAAGACACATGACCCTATTAGTCATCCTCAAATTAACAATAAGAAAACATTATTCTCACCCTGACATGACAAAGCAGGTCAAATAGTATGTTCTTTGACGTTACATCATGCTTTCAAGGTTTTAAAGCAGTCCTCAGTGATTAATCATTCATCACAAATACTCTTTTGAACAAGCAGCATCATCTTTCCAAGGATTCCTTCTCCTTCTGTTAATATTCAAATACATTCAGAAATAATGTCATGAAGCTCTGTCCTCTTAATCTCATGCTTAGATGAAGAAAAAGCTCATTGTCTTTATATCTTTAACTCATGATAAGTTCCCAGTGTTTTGCAGACAATTAAGAAAACAGTTGAGTCCAAAGACAATGAAGGAGCAGGCTTATTTTTCCAATGAAAACTAACTAGCAATTACAAGCAAATAAAATGAGAGCCTCAAACTTGCCTAATTCTGTTCAAATAGCAGTTTGCTGTGGCTTGTTTTGCATAAAGACCACAGAGGTTCAGCTGTACCAATCATTCACCTCATCACAATCTCTTTTAGTGATGTTTCAAGAACCACGAGAAAGAACAGTTCATTAACTGAGGAAATACACAGGAATGGGGCATACTAGGTATCATATGGGATTACAGGATCAGGCCATAGGTTTCCACATATAAAATTAAGATGGCAAACAATTATTTCTGTTGTTGGAACTGTTTACATGATGGTCATTCAGTGGAGAATGCATGTGAAACAGTACATGAGAAATCACAAAAAAACCCACTTTCACAAAGCAGTAAAGAGAAGGGCTTTCACGCATGCTCAGGAAAGAGTAGGTCTTAGATCTAAACTGCTCTTCTTGAACTATGACATTCAGGTCTTTGACTCCAAGAAGCAGTTGCTACAGCAAGACCAGTCTGTCCTAAGATCTTGCCATTGACCACCACAGGCAATCCATGGTCTCTTGTTTTAATAACTTCTCCCCCTACTATAACAAACTAAAACTAAAAACAAACACAAACCAAGAAAACATACCAAATACTGTAATTATAATATTACAAGCCGGTCTCTTTGACTCTAAGAAATAAAAGCAATCAACTAATTTTCAGTAATTCTGAATTCTTTCAGTCCTACATTTTCAGATTTCTATCCATCAAGCCCCCTCCCCCCACCGAATTCATTCAATTCCCACACACTTCTCTTGGATTAACAGTGTGCCTCTGACTAGGGTTGCATTTGCAGATCTAAATCATTTTATGGATAAGGCAGGGAGTTGAAAATTAAATAAACAAATATGTATTACTTAGAGTAGGTCACCCAAAAACATGAAAGAAATTTTTGTAGATCCAACCTCCCACCAGAAACAACCTAAACAAGAACTCCTAGGGAAGTATTTCATGGCACCAAAACATTTGCAAAGCCAACATGTTATGTATTTTCATAGGATTGGTTGAGAAATCTTTCTAAATATGTCAAGTTGAAAACAGGGGTCTCATCTACTTGAAGCAGATGGCTGTTTAACTTTAGCTTCCAATATGGGGTGAATAGTTTTAAGACAAGCCACCACTCTTTCTAACATTTTTTCTCATTCATCTTCTGCACAACTTGTTATATTGAGTGGTATCAATACAAGAATCATTAGATCTTAAGTGTTTGGGGGGAACATGGCCATCTCTCCCATCGCCATATTACAAAAAATATGTGAGAGAGAACTTTCCTGAAATGTCTTTTTGCCATAGTAGACAAAAGAGTTTGCCAGAAGGAGGCTATTATTCCAAGTACTACCTCCTTACAAACACATGGCAAAGTAGAAGAGGAGCCTCAGCATTATTTTCAGTTCTAAAATACTGACCTAATGTTTGCTTTTGATTTTCTTCTTTTCAAAATATCAATTTCCAAACTCTTAAAGCATTTGCTGATACAGTGTTGATCTCAGGTGCCTGATCATCTTCAGGCATACATTTTGTATTCTTATTCTGGGGAGTGCAATCATTATTTAGTAAGAACCCATCCTCCCCTCAGAAAAGATAGAGAGAGAGAGAATTTATTAGTCAAACTTTAGCAGTACATCAAAAGATTCCAATTGATTATATAATGATTAAAATATACACAAAGAGGGTTGAATGGGTGTGATTCTCTTCCTTTAAGAATGAGTCTCACATGCCTCTTATCTGTCCTCAGATGCGGTGTTCAGACACATTTGTTATCTCAATAAGGGGGAAAATGGTACAGTGCCCAGTTGATGCATTTTCTGAGTCATTTAACTCAGATTTCTCTATTCTAGTTTTTCTTGAGAAAAAAGTTTACTGTATATTGGCGGCTGAGGGAGGCTATCAGCCAGGATCCTTCTTATCAATTCTTTAATGTTGCTAAAGAATTAAACATTTTAAAAGTGGGCTTTTGCTATGTTATAAAATCAATTCATTCTTGGCTCAGCACCTAGTCCTATGGACATGTAAGATGTGTGTACTTCCTAGTGGTTGTAATCTGAGGATTTTATTTAAATTGTCCTTTGAATCTACAGTAATTTGGTGTTGGGGAGGAATAGGATCTTTATCAACAAAGGGCTGCCAGAGCCCCAACTGCTTCTTGAGTAGCTGTTATAGATGAATAATGTTACAACCACTCGTGCATTTCAGTTTTTGCTCAAAAGCTTTTCAGTTAATTCTGGTGGTATTCCACATCCACATATTCATCTCCAGCGCAGTAGTTTCCATCTGACTTTCATTACCTTTCTTGAGAGGATCAGTTTTACAACTGGAATCAGAAAAGCAGTCAAAGTAATTGCAAGTGGCAATCAGTGAAATATAACATTTTTAGCTGAGGATCATATGTTCCATTATAAGAAAAAAAGTTGTTTTTTTTTTTTCCTGTAAGTCCAAGACTCATATTTTCCCAGGACTAAAAGGGGCCATGCTCATGTTCTAGTGCCACCTCCCATATCACGCTGCCATCCCGATAAAGTACTTATTCCCTCCCAGAATAGGCAACTCATTCCCTCCCGTGGAAACCTATTTCCTTTTTGATTCAGAGTACTCAAAAATGCTTTATTATATTGGAGATGAAATTTATCTCTCTAGAGTTACATCCTTCAGAATTGAAAACTGAGGACTGAACAGAATAAATCTAAACCTCTCTTCAGATACACAAGATGGCTTTTATCCCCAGCTTCTGCCCTTTCCTTCACTAGACTGTAATATGTATTCCTTTCTTATTTGGAATAGCTTGGATTTCCTAAATTGCTCTAGCCACTCTCCTTGGAAGAGGCTTATATTTGCTTATCTACCTCCTAATGCCATTTGGCTGATGGAAAATTAGACTTTTAATCAGAATATCTGCATTAAATTATATCTCCGCTACTTAATGTTGGAACTGGAGAAAGTAATTTTTTTTTTTTTTTTTTTTTTTTGTCATGGGGGTTAGCCAATGTGAAAGGGAGACATGGTCCTGTGATCAAAACAGGAGATAAGCAAGTTAAACAATTAAGTATATGATTACCTGTAGTAAGTAATATAAAGAGTTGCCAAGGGAGTTTTGAAGTTCCAGGGTACTCAGGGGCAGACATGATAGGAGAGAGACAAGACAGAATATGTACTAGGATGTGGATTATGGTAATGTGAGAGAGATGTTTTCTTCCAAGTGCAGCAGGCTAATTTCTAGAGTTTAGATGGCAAGGAGATGAGTGGAATGACATGAACCTGCGAATTCCAGAGCTTTATATGCAATGTTGAGAGTTCAGATTTTATTTGAAGTATAAGGAGAAGTCGTTATTTGATGGAAAGAAGTCACATGTCTAAAATATATTTTTAAAAACTGCTCTCAGACTGGAGAGGACAAAAGTATAAGTGGGACAGCCAATTAGGAGGTACCTGTTCTAATCCAAGGAGAGATTCATGCGCTACCTACAATATCCCCTGAGTTTTACATGAGAAGCACTGCCCTGCCAAGGTTAAGGCATAGACGTAGTAGACGTAAGGCCCACAATTACCCGTGGCTACCAACTTGGTCATCTTGGCCAAGTGGATTGAACCTCTTCTTGCCTCAGTTTTCTGCTTTGTGAAAGGGTAATTCTGGTAGGATTCACTTGACAGAGTTGTTGTGAGGACTACATGAGTTTATATATGAGTTTCCCATTAGCTGGATCTAAAAAGGATTTTTCACTATTGCAACATGGTACACTCTATATTGCACTCTGAGGCTCGGCAATTTTTTATTTCATTTTTGTCTAGGAATGGGGAAGAACAAGAATGAGAACTGTTAGAGGATTGTTTATCGTCCCTTGCAAACTATTTTTTTTTTCTGGTGCAATAGTAAAAATAAATAGCCTGTGGAAAAAAAGGCATTCTATGGACCATCTATTATATTTCTTTCTTTGTATTCTAAAGACCTGACACACATCCATCATATGAAGACCAGACACTTTTTTTGTATACTTTCTTTTTTTCGAGACAGAGTCTGATTCTTTTGCCCAGGCTAGAGTGGCATGGCGTCAGCCTAGCTCACACGAGCCTCAAACTCCTGGGCTCGAGCAGTCTTCCTGTCTCAGCCCCCCAAGTAGCAGGGGCTACAGGTGCCCGCTGTAACACCTAGCTATATATTTTTTTCTATTTTTAGTAGAGACTAGGTCGCTCTTGCTTAGGCTGATCTCAAACTCCTGAGCTCAAGGAACCCTCCTGCCTTGGCCTCCCAGAGTGCTAGTATTACAGGCTTAGGTGACTGTGGCTGGTCTTTTGTACACATTTTTTACATGATAGTTCCAAAAGGACCTTTTCTTAATCTTACTTAAAACCCAACCTTCAATATGTTGTGACTCCTCTCGCATAGTTTGGAACGGTAATGTAGAATTGCTGTGAGGTCATGACCCAGGCTGTTTCCCCTTGTGATATATTCATGTGGGTGAGTAACATTCCTTGTTTTACAGGCATCCCAGGAAGTGACTATGTGAATGCCAACTACATAGATGGTTATAGGAAACAAAATGCCTATATTGCCACACAGGGATCTCTCCCCGAAACATTTGGGGACTTTTGGAGGATGATATGGGAGCAACGGAGTGCTACAGTTGTCATGATGACAAAACTAGAAGAAAGATCCAGGGTAAGAATAAATATCGAATTCTTTTAAAAATCTTCCTTCAGAGTCCCTGTTTTTCATATTTTGTTCTGTTCAAATCGAACCCTTCCCTAAGGTTTAACTTTCTAACAGATACTAATTGTGCATGGGTATCGACAATCCTAATTCAACCATTCTTTAAAACTTTTCTGGATCTTTTCAAAAAAGATATTCTCCCGTGTTATGATTACCAAAAGAAAAAAAAAAAAGAAGAAGTATTCAAGGGAATAGACAACTTGGTTAAAGAACATAAATGTTAGCTTGAACCTCTCCCTAAATTTCACATTGAACAAGATTCAGTCTACAGGTTTTGAGAGAAATCCCACCAAGATGTTCTTCCCAGTATTTTCAACTTTTTATTTCTTATACTCTGCAGTGTAAGATCTAAAATTCTGTGAAAGAGGCTCTTATGTAAATTATTCACTTTAACATAAAAATGAAGTCAGGGCAGCCAGAAAAATAATGTGGCTTAATGCACAGCTGAGAAAACACATAAAAGTATAAAGAACATTTTGCTAGTTCAAACTTCTCTAAAATGAATAGGTTTTAATATGGATTCAGTGCTTGGTAAAGTCCAAGAAAGGAGTTTTATTCATCATATGGGTCCAATATTGTGATGCATGGCACATT
This sequence comes from Perodicticus potto, assembly GCA_963574655.1. Classification (NCBI taxonomy): domain Eukaryota; kingdom Metazoa; phylum Chordata; class Mammalia; order Primates; family Lorisidae; genus Perodicticus; species Perodicticus potto. The sequence goes on along the minus strand of CAUYRH010069592.1, from coordinate 56,504 downwards.
AGTTAAATGCTGTTGATTTGGAAAACTAAAGCATAATGGGTTAGCCCTGTGACCATATTCCCGAGCCCATGTCCACATATTGTGGCCATCTGATGAAAATCAATCCTTCACCCTGAGAATTTAATGAAAGGATCTCTGAAAATCCACTGAAGATAGCACACAGGACTCCGAAACCGCAGGTGCGAGGTCTGTTTCACTGCGGTCATGGATGTCTCAAAAGAACATTCAGAAAGAAACCAAAAACCAATTCCCTATTTACAGCGTGACAGTTGAAATTCTTTAAATTGCTCTTCGAAGCCCAACACATGGCATTTTCTCTTAGCCCAGGTGAGTGTGTATATGAGGGAAGAGTTATATGCTGCCTGGGGAATTTCTAAGGGTTTTCCCTTATAAGCTCAGACATAGAAAAACATTAAGACCACAACTGTTACCTAGAAGGGGTGGTACGCAGCTGGGTTAGCAAACCTAAAAGCAATCAGATCTCTTCAAAACATCTGAATTGTATAGAGATGCTGAAATATTGTCTGAAATGTGAATTTCTATCCAATGGTGCTGACGATTAAGACAAATATCTGTCATACTTTACATGCAAACTCCATCCATATAAATGGATCCACTATTGATTTGTACTGAGGGCAACCCCTCTATAGCAAGAAATTTCTTTATAAAAATAAAAACTATTATGATCTCTAGTTTATATTATAAGTAAACTAAGGCCCAGAAAATTATAGCCAAGGTCATTCAGCTACCAAGGTCAGGGATAAGAATTGAAGACCGACAGTCCGGTTCCAGAACACACGTGTTTCACCATGAGGCCATGCTGCTTGTTAACACTTCTGTGAGGCTGAGACAGCTGAACTATTATATTACAGCATGCATGTAAATCCACCCTACCCGGTCTGTTCTGCCTGGAGATACCTGCTGGTAACAAGCAGTCATTTGCAAAAGCTGTTTTCAGTAAAACACACATTTTATCTTGACACTGCAGGCCTTCATTAAACTGTGCACAGAAACTTGTTTTGAAATAACTAAATGAAATTCTGCCCCTTTTCTCCCTAATTGCTTCTAATAATAAAGTTAGTTCTAACTGGCCCCACTGCCACTGCAACATCTGATGGTAATGAGCAGTTCTTGGCAGAAGACATTGTGACTTAAATACCTACCGTTTATCTTTCTGTTGCAGGCTACCTTCCCCTCCCCACCTCTGACAGAGGAACTTATTTGGAAGTTACTAAATGAACCTCTGTTTGCTCCCTTCATTAATTACTCTTTGCTCTTGCAAGTTAGCTGTCTCCTTTGTTAAATGGCCTAAGGAGCCCAATTAAAATGCTGTCTTGTAATTTTTATTCTGTGGAGGTTCAGCCTGTACCCAGATTTGTGATGACCTGCATAAGCCAGTAGGTAGTTGGGAAGTCTCTGTCATCGCGGATCTAACACTACAAGTGCACCCTGAGCCCAGGGCCCAAAGCCACTTGAAAGTGAGTGACTGATGTTATGGAGAGATTTAACAGAGCATTGGAGCGTAAGGTCATCTCATCTGCATACCTCTTCATCTCATTCCCACCTCACCCTTTTCCTGTCCAGTTGCTTTTTCACTTGAAGTAGCAGGAAGAAAGGGGAAGGCATTTCTTGATTCTCCAACAAGAACTTGAATTGAATTTCACTATAAAAATAATGTTATACATAGTGGTTAGTTGTTACTGAAATCTATAGCTCCATACTTTAAGAATGTTGTGGGTTCTGTGGACTGACCTGGGGGACTCTAAATTCTCAATTCCCAGCAGCCAGTGTCAAAGCAGGCATTTGAACTAGCCTGGCTCTAATTAGGAAAGTGTCTACAGCCTCCCTCATAAAGGGAGGTAGTGCACGTAGTTTAAACAAATCACCTCTCTAAGAGCTAAAGTTTGAAATTTCATTATTTAGATTAAGCCTTGAGTTCTTGAAATAATACTCATCCCCATAGTGTATGAAAAAAGTGTATGCGTGAGAGAGAGAGAATTGGATGTTAGAATAACTGTTGATTTAGATTTGGGGTGGAAAAGAGAAGAGAAAAGGGAAGGGAAGATTGCAGGTTGTCACACAAGACTGCATGAGGACATCACCTTGGAGAGAGGGGTTGCTCTGTGACGTAGTTCCAAGTAGGGGCACTTAGTGGTCAGACGTCTGGGGTCAGATCCCAACTCTAGCCTGTATGACAGTGAGCAAATTACTTGACCCCTTAAAGCTTCATTTCTTCTTTGTGGATTACGTGGAAGGGCTATTGTGGGTATTGAGACAAGGATGCTGAAAAGTGGCTCAGTGAGTCTCCATTATTATTGTTTGGTAAAGAGGTCGGATGCTTTATTTTCACAACATTAGTTTCTCCAAAAGCTGGCCGCCAAATAATTCAACTTTTGTTCCCATAGGAAAAGAGTTTGTTTCTCTGACTAAGAGCGAATCCTGACTGATCTCAGTGTCAGCTGCTCATGGTTAATTCTCTCCACTGTTCTTAGATAGTGCAACTATGCATTTTGGTCAAGAGGAGAATGGAGCGCAGACCATTGGATTCTTTTGTACTTATTCTCCCCCAGGGTAGAAAGAATGGTGATCCTGGCACAGGGAACTTGTTGATCATTCTGGGCATAGACCAAAATAGAATATTCTGGCTGCTACTTTTACTATACCCATATTAAAGCAAAACAATGTAAGAACCATGAGTGATATTGGACATGAGTTACATGTGATGATCATTATCACTGAAGATAATGCATTCTTGACACCATTATTTCCTTTTGGTTCACTTTAGTGTTACTCCTCCCCTTTCTTATTTAACTATGATGCTAGGGAATTGTCCCCTAAGAACTCCTCTCTGTTTTCAAGCTTTATGCTGCTTCAGCCTGGTTCAATTCACTCTCAAGCTGTCACTCAGGCCTGAGTTTTATATATATATATGTTTTGTACCTTTCCAGAGATAGAATAGCTCATAGAGACAAAAAGCTGCTGGGTTCATTAGGACGTGTTAGAAGTTTGACCTCCTTTTAGAGAACTAACCATCCTTAGCATTTGCATGGCTAAAGAAGCCATTATAAATGTAGAGTGGGACTTTGATCATAAGTTGGTCATTTAGAAACTTAAGTTCTTTGATTTTCAAATGCCATTACTCACCCTTGAGTGTAGCCTTGAAAGAATCCCAAACTTAATCAAGAAGACAGTGGTGCGTACATTCAGTTATCAACCCTGAAGAGAAAAGTGTAAGCTGTATATTTCATATGAGTTTCATTCTGGTAGATAAAGAAATAAAAATATATAAGGCTAAAAACTGGAGATTATGAAAGTAAAGTATGATTGATGCCTGAAACGCCCAGATCAATTTAAAGCCATCGTAGAATGGACTGTGTGATACGAGATACTGTTAGTGGGTTTTACTCCACAGTTTCCATCTTCATTGCCAAATCCTCTCAAGTTCTGCGTAGTTCATTGATTCTGTAGGGAGTCATTCTCATGCCCTAGAATGTGGTCTTTAATTGTTTCCATGTTTCATAACATGCCAATAAGCACATGAATTGGTCTGGGCAACCACATGGAGGGAAGAAAACGTTTGGAAAAAATGAAGCACTGGTAGGCAGAGTAAAATGTAGACAGCTGGGATTTCCACTCTAAGGATATTATTTGTGGGCAGCTACAGCAGATGGCTGGCAGCCTCGCTTGAAGAATTGGAGTTTCTAAGGTAGGATTTGCCAAGGTAATTCCTGCCCAGGAAGTTCTATTGTTTAAGGGGTGGCTGTTCACTACTTTTTTTTTTCATCTATCTGCTTTTGTCTGTTTTTTCTTCTGCTTTGTCTACCATTTTGAGGTACACAAGACAGAGGGAATGTGCAAACATTATGCTTGAAAAATTCTTGAGTAGCCTTGATTATTATTAGGAGCTAAAATGGTTTAACTGAGTTTAGGGGGTATCTTGATTTCACTTCCTCACTTGTCTTCAACTTCCCTTCATTCTCTTCCCATAGTTGAGACTCATTGTTGCCGATACTGTCATACAAACTTTATAGTGGGAGGTGATGTATTTATACAGCTATTACTGTGCTTGTACTTAATGCTATAAATGTTGGGGCCTGGGAGTGAAATTTTGGCATTCCAACAAAGCAGATATGATTTTTGTTGTCATCCAATGTGGGCCACATTTGGTTAGTAGTGAAAATGTGGGGCAGGAAGCAAAGAATTTTATTCTTGGTTTCCAGACTATCTAAATTCCATTTTCTGTTCACAAATAATCATGCAAACCACTTGATGTCATCCATCATTAGAGCAGATTAAATGTTTTGTGCATCAGGACTTTAGTTGTATCTTAGGGCTATTTCACTAAATTTTGTTGTCTGTGCTAATGATTGGAGGTTAAATGCTGTCAAGGCCAAAGGGACTGGGCTGGTGTTAACTTCCGTGTGTTAATAATATAAGAAACTAGACATTTAGCATGTGGAACACTTCTGAAATACCCCTCTGCTTTTGCCTTCCCCAGCCTTTAATGTCACCTCAGTAAACTCCCCCTAACAGAGAGAGAGTCAAGGTGAGATAGACACATTCACACTCTGTTCTGTAGCCAAGAGGGCAATTCTGAGCAAGAAGAAGTGAAAAAGGATATTCTGGTTGGAAATATTTTCTTTCTTTCCTGTGAAACAAAGCTTGAGATTCTTTTCAGATTGTGAGGTCCTTTGGGGTTAAAATTTGACAGAACCCCACTGAAGATTATAAATGGCTGTCTTATTGTTTTCATTGCCGTTATCGGTTTTGGAAAGCCCAACCTTGGCTGGTGGCAGACTGATTCTTGGCCCCTCCGGTTTGTCAAGGTTCGGTAAGTTTAATGGAGAGCAAGTGCTTTCCAAATGCCAGGTCTGTGTCCTTTTCCAAACAGAGCTGGAAGCACCGAAGGCTTTTAACATTTAATTTCTCAAACTGCAGCCTAAAGCACTGCCTATATAGGGCAACTGCCTTTTCCCTTAAGCAACTTTAGGACCAGGAGCACACACATTGCCTTTGGAGTCTGCATGATGTATGGGATTGTTTTTGAAAGTGGTAGATACTTAATGTAAATAGGACGCTGGCAGGAAAAGAAATGATGCTTGTGTTGGCAACCTAAAGGATGTTTGGGTTCTTATCTAGCCAGTTCCACACTCTTGGTTTTCTCTTGTCAACAAACACAGTGTCAAATACACATAAAACAGAATGAATCCCACCAATTTGTTACCATTTGTTAGCTTCCTGGATTCTCTACCTTCATTCTTCACTCCATCCCCCATATTAAGAATGGCAGCCTATAAATTCAGTCTCAAAGATTTCTCTTAAAGCCAGTTAGAGACCTCATGGCCTAAGAAAAGAGCTGAACTGGGAATAGTAGATGCAACTTTACTCCTGATGACTTTACACAAAGCCTCTCTTATTCACATCTGTAGCACTTATGGAGCAGGTTTTCAGAAGTGTGAATTTATCACTATAGTTTCTGGTGTTTAGGGTCTAGTATGTGGCTTTTTTCTGTCTTCTATTAGCAGAATGCCGGCAAGGCTAATGTTCAGCTGGTATGTACCCAACAGAAATGCATCAGTGCTGGACGGTATATAGAAATTATCTTTTTATTGAAACATTAAGTTATCTAATGATACTGTTAGGTGGGGGAAGCATGAAAGTCAAAGGCAGACCAAGGCGGAAGCAGAGGCTACAGGGCTATGCAGGGCACCCTGCTGCTCCTCAGGAGTGATGAGGGCCGAAATGGACGCTCTAAGGGTCTAATTCTTATAGGAAGAGCTGATATCCAAGTGCTGCCTGGCCATGACAAAGAAGTCCTTCACACAGTTATCCTCTGGTTATGAAAAAATGTCAGAAACCCGATACTTACATGGCTATCAACTGAATGGAGGAAGTCTTTGGGAAATTTTAGGGCAGTTCCCTTTGTCAGTTTCTGGCAGCCACATCAAACAAAAGGAAATAACTTTTTCTTAAATGAATAAATGGCTTGGAAAGTGATAGAATGATTCAATGAACTAGTAAGCAGTTTTATGACATATAATTTGGTTTATTCAGAGGATAATATTTTTCAACTTTATGGCTGTAAATGTGTAAAGCTGTTACCATACTAGTGGTCAAATCCTTAACATCACGCTCATTTCAAAAATGTCATTGCCTCTTGACCCTCCCCTGACTGCTGGTCGGTGGAATGGAATAAAAAGGGGATATACCCAAACCAGACTAGTTTGCCATTTGGGAAAAGACAAGGCAAAATATTAGTGGAGTGCAGAGAATGGATTATTGCTAAAAGAGAATCATTGACATAATCTCTGGCCTTATTGTAGAAAATTAAGTATTAAATCTGGTCTTAAAAATTGCCAGAGGAGTTATTTTACAACCTGAAAATAATCAGTTCAGCATATGATTTTCCTGCCCGGTAAAATATTGATATATTCTGATATTTATCTAAAACTTTTATTGCAGTGCTCCTTATTAACTGGGTATTGAGAAATGGATATCAACATTTCCTTACTCCCCAAAATAAGTTTAGTTTGCATTACCTAGTGTTAGCACACTTCTTGTCTAGTTCTTACAGAAAAATTCTGACTCTTAAACAACCTCTCTGTCCAAACTTAACTAGATAAGAATTTACAGTCACTTTTAGCAACAGTTATGTGTCTCATGTATTATATATTGCCTTATTCTAAGCCCTTCTTTGGCTAAGTAATCCAGCCCTAAGCAGGCTTTCCAAAGTACCATGTGGCAAATGGGTTTTGTATTAGTGACGCTGGAACCCTTTGGAGGTACTGGTCTGTTACAGTTGGAAATCTGATGCGTTGCCATGCTGTTATGCTCAGTAAGTCCTTATTAAATTGAAAGGAGGAGGTTTTATTTTCACAAAGTTTTAGGCCATTTCAAAATGAGCCAATATAGACCACAGTTAATTGATTATAAAGTTGACTGCCACTTGTTGAGAGCCTACATTATGTCAGGCACTTCCAAGCTAAGCCATATGGGATTAAACAGCAAGACCATTTCCCCAAAGCATCCTCAGCAGACCTCCTGGATCAACACTTACCAGATATTTGCAGTAATGAGATTTTCTTTTGAAGACATTTGAATATGTTTTATTATTCCATAGACTTTCTTTTTATATTTTGTCATGAAAAAGTAAAATGACTTTGTTTCATGGCATAAATTTAACAGTGGTCAACTGTTCTTTCCGTCATTACAGAAGAATGAAAGTTCCACATGAGACTGTTTTGTGATGATAAAAAGAAACACTCCTCCCCCAAAATTCAGCCAAAAATCTGATTAGCCTCATCCAGTTTAGCCATCAAATAAAGTAACTGGGAAATGTGTCTCAACCATAGCCTCAATACAGGTTCTGCCTCTCTCCCCTTTCACCTCAGAGTGTATCTGACACATTCTCACTCCAGGCTGGGGCTCAAGTAGTTTAAAGGAGTCATGTGGAATCTCACAGCTACCTACTTGAAGACCCAGGAGTCTAAACACATCTTTAATCTTGGCGGGGCAGTAAGACAGATGGATCAAAGAGGGAACTTGTCCCCTTCCACAATGGTACCCCCACAGCAGCTAATACTTTGCCTTGCACCTAAAAAATCCTAAATCAATATCTGCTCAGATTTATAACATGTTCCTATTTCTCATATTTAGAATGATTTAGGTAATTCATAACAACAGCTGTCCATCTGAAAATCAATAATAGCTAATGCTTATAGAATCTGTGCCAGCCATTGGGTTAAGTAGTTTGAGGTGCATTTTGCATCCTTGTCAATCCCTATAAGAGCCCTGTAAGGCCAAAGGTATTGCTCCCATTTTACAGATGAGGCAGCTGAGCTTTGGTCCTGGAAACCAAAAATCAGCTTTCTGGGCATCCAGTGAGACTCTGCCTGGCCGTCCACGGAACAGTCCTGAAGGCCACTTGTCACTTCACAATCAAATAGAAAAAGGCAAAAATCAGTGTTCGTATTCAGTAGGTCCTTTCAGTTTTTACTCAAAGGGAGCCGCCTTCATTTCTCATCTTACACTCAGCTTTATGGGTGAACCCTGACAAACAGTAACTCTCTCCAGAAATAGCTTACCAGATCTTTTCTCAGGAAAAATGGTCGGGGGAATGGCTGTTGTCAAAGTAAAGCATTTCCAAAGAGGAAAAAGGAGCTAGTTCATTTGCGTTAGCTAATTAAGAAAATATATATATTCCTATTGTTCTCCTGTGTTTTATTTATTTTTTTTCTTTTTCGTACTACACTTCTTACTTGTCCTCTAATGTTAAAACCAGAAATTGCATGTAGTGCATGGGTAAAAAATGAAAGATGTAAAACACTATTTCTCAGTAAATCTAAGCCCTTAAATTCAACCCTCCAAAATCAGATATAATCTGTGCAGGTTACCAGGAGAATGGGAGTTGAAAAAGGAAGCGCTGAGCTACTTACTGGGAAAGGGGAAATTGTGTGCTACAGCTGCTCAGATAAGCACAGGGAGCTTCTAATCCCACTGCTAGTGCCATATGTGTCCACATACATTGAGGTAGCTGTGAGATTCCACATGACTCCTATTTCTATAAGATTCCTTTGAGTAATATTTTCTGAGAGAAAATGATAAAATTTAAATATATTTGCTTTAAAAAAGTGCTCCTGATTTTTGCAATTGAGTTAGAAAAAATTTTTGGAGGGGTGGGGAGTAAAGAATGAAATTAATGTGCATTATTTCAATTGAGTACAAAGGCAACTTTTTTATTCTCAGCTAGAAATTTTCCCAGCATTTTGTCTTTATGGTTATGTAGTATTTTTTCTGAAAGGGTCAGATTCTAAGCCAATACTAGCTGCTGCTTTCTGAAGGGGTCAGAGTCTAAGCCAAATTTATTACTAGAAGTGTGAGGATAATTTGTATGATTTTACTTTTTCCTGTATTTTAGGGATGGAGCTGATTTGTAGATAAGAGTCATTAACAGTGTGATTTTTCTAAAAGTTATATAAAAGCTGGCTTACAGTTCCTTCCTTACTTTCTTTTGTCTTAATCTCGCTAAAAGATCTGAGTCTAATCAACTCTCAGGTTTGAAATCTATAGTAGAAGCTTTGTAAGCAGACCACCCGAGGGTCTGTAACAAACTGGTCAAGTCAACGTTGATACAGAGGTGATCAACATAAGGAAGTAGGCCTTACGTACTGATGTGTACATGTGGTGCATGTCCAGTCTGTGAAAATTAGTTCAACGTAAAGAGGTGGTCAATGTAGGGAGGTGGTCAACTATGGAGGTTTTACTGTAATTATATTGAATTTGGTTCATTTCATTAAACTGACATTATAGATCATTTTGTTGTGTTAATGTGCTTTTTTTTGTGCACAGTGCAGTGATATTTGTCCTCATGGGATTTGATCAGTTGGTTTTAAATTGAAAGGGTTACAGTTCAACTGAAACTGTTAAATAATGAATTTGAGTTCTGTCTTGATCCTTTAACTCAGCACATTGCTGGTATCCTCTTGACTATCACAATAGAAGCATGCAAAGTTGCTTTTGTCTTCCATAGTGAGATATCTCAATTTGACACCCATTTCATGGTTTACAACAAAGTCTTCAGCCTAATTTTCATGCTGTTATTTTTTTCATCTGAATCATTGTTACTTAAGTAGTGTTGGTGCTGTTCAGTGGCAGGCTTTGCTAAGTATGTCGCACAAAACCAATCAGGGTTTTGGTCAGAGAACATTTAAAGGTGCTCACCCCAAGTTATGCCCCATCGATATTCTCCTTTAAGAATTGCACTCCCTCGTGTTCTCTCTTTGAATTACAGCAAATGATAGAAATATAAATCACAGAGGAATATTCTGTGCATCTAGGAAACATGCAAAGTATTTTTTTTAAATCCTATTAAGATAAAATTTTCATCTTACTGTGACCCACTTTTGTTTGTTTTTCATCAAAAAGATATTTGTGTGGTGTGTGTCTCAAAGTTGAAATAAAGGCACAGGGATTAAAACTTGCGAATTCAATTTCTGGTGTACTGTTTAACTGTAAAATGCGTTTTTATTTCTTGTCTAGAAAATTGTGTAGAGCATAAAAACTCTCCCTTTTAGACGGTCCAATACCTACATGGAAAAAGCCTGAGTCCTCAAAGGATCAGATGCAATCTCTATGAAACAGAAAATTACAATATTATTCACATAATGCTGCTAACATTTATATTAAACATAAAAGTAAAAAATTATTGTAATAATTCTATCCACTGGACAAAAAATTCTAGTGTCTACCATAATAATGCCTTATTGCCTTTGTTAAATCCAAAGACTGTGACTTTCATGTCTTTCTCTTTCAGGTAAAAGGTGTGCTTTCTAATGTAATGTACTACTAGGAGCTTTCTTTATTTAGAAAAATGTTTTTAGTTGGTTTCCACTAAGAATTACTCCCCTTCTTGTTTTTTTTTTTTTTTTTTGGTTGTGTGCAATGGCTCAGGCCCATAACTTTAGCACTCTTGGAGGCCAAAGTTCAGGAGTTTGAGGCCAGCCTGAACAAGAGGGAGTCACATCTCTACAAAACAATAGAAAAATTAGCTTGGCCTTATGACACATTCCTCTAGTTCCAGCTACTCAGAAAGCCAACACAGGAGGATTGCTTGAACCCAGGAGTTTGAGGTTGCAGTGAGCTCTGGTAATGCCACTGCACTCTAGCCTAGGAAACATAGTGAGACTCTGTCTATAAATACAAAAAGAAAAAAGAATTACACTATTTTTTAAAAAAATGAGATTAAAGGGTAGCGCCTGTGGCTCAGCGAGTAGGGCACCGGCCCCATATGCCGAAGGAGGCGGGTTCAAACCCAGCCTCAGCCGAACTGCAAAACAAAAAAATAGCCAGGCATTGTGGCGGGTGCCTGTAGTCCCAGTTACTGGGGAGGCTGAGACAAGAGAATCACCTAAGCCCAGGAGTTGGAGGTTGCTGTGAGCTGTGTGACGCCACGGCACTCTACTGAGGAGGGCAATAAAGTGAGACTCTGTCTCTACCAAAAAAAAAAAAAAAAAAATTGAGATTAAAAAACGTAAATATATTCTAATTGCTGACCTTCCTAGAAAATATGATGCTGTGCTGGTCATTGTTTTATTACACTTTTTAATGAATAGTGGACACTTTCAGCAAATTTTGAGGCTTATTGTAGACTTGTAATTATTATTTATTGTGTGTTAAACTAATTGGGCTGAATATTTTTTGTCTGCTTTATTCTGTTCATCGTAGAAATTGTAGGTTATTCATCTCAAGTGAATGAATTTTAAATTATTTAAACTTTGCACTGTTAGTGTACGACCCTCTGAGATTGTTTTTAAAGAAAAGAGAGTCCTTTTCCCCTAGCCATTATGGGTTTAATTTGGTTTGGATACAAATTATATTTATCTTTTTTAAAAAAATGCTTCTCTTATTATACTTTGATAGATTTTCTAATTATTTCTCTTTTCTTAAAATAAGCATATTTGGAAATTGTGATAGCTCAAGACAAAATAGCTTGAGCCTTTTAAATCTTAATGGATTAACACTAATTATCTTCCCATGTAGTTTAAATGCGTAAGTGTAATCTACGCAATTCGTAACATCTATCCCAGAACAAATTTGTATTTCCTTTTCAAGTACTCTGAAGTTTCAAATACCTCTCTCTTTCTTTTACTCAGCAACAATCTGCAACTTATTTTTCTCCAGGAAAATTGAATCTGTTACTGCTTAGTATTCCTACCAGTTCAAAAAATGTGGTTTATATTGGCATCAGAACAGTAATTTGCATATATTGGGATAACAAAAATGCCTGCCAGAAAATGATCAACATAAAAAATAAAATGCAGAAAAGCTGTTTTCCTTCAACAGCAACTCCAAGGAAAGTTAATGGAGAAGTTGATGAACATCTGCCCTGAATGTGTCACTTGTTACTCGTAGGTGAAGTGTGACCAGTATTGGCCCAGCAGAGGTACAGAAACCCACGGACTGGTCCAAGTGACGCTGCTAGATACAGTGGAGCTGGCCACATACTGTGTTCGAACATTTGCACTTTATAAGGTTTGCTTTTTATTTTTTTTCTTCCCTTTCCCCTCTCCATTATTTAAAGAAAGCTCCTTTTGAGAAATCAAATCTCTTAAGGCTTTGCTTAAATCTTGATCCCACTGGCAAGAGTGAAGAATGAAATAATTCTTCCATTATCGCTGAGCAATTTTTCTTCTTGTCTGGCAATTTATCAGTAAATATAAAACTCTTTCTCCGAACAAAAGTTTCAGCGAATGAAGAATAGATGAAGAGGAACTAGTTCTTCGGGAAAATATAATAGGAGCACTCCTGATAGTTAAACCTGAAAAATGTAATGCTGCCTACCTCAGAATTTTATCTTCCTGAGCAAATATTTGTCACTTACAAATAGCTTGGGGTTTAGATCTCAAAGAGTGTGTCTTCCCAAAGGGTGAGAGGAGGAAATTAAGACCGTCCATTTAGTGTTACCTCTTCCCTGTTATTCATCATCATTACCACCTGAGGCTGGGAAAATGGAATCTCAGCCAATGTTCCTATTTCACAGAATGGCTCAAGTGAGAAGAGAGAAGTGAGACAATTCCAGTTCACCGCCTGGCCTGATCACGGTGTTCCAGAACACCCTACCCCTTTTCTAGCTTTCTTACGGAGAGTCAAAACCTGTAACCCACCTGATGCGGGTCCAATGGTGGTGCACTGCAGGTAAGGACCATCAAGAGTGTTTGTTTTACTCGTAAGTCAGAAGGTTTTCTAGAAAATGGAAAGCTAAATTGTTTCTCGTTGATGTTCTCTTTGCAACATGTTGATACCATAGGGTAGTAAATGCCTTTCTAAGTAACACAGAACTCTCTTGGTCAATTGAGGCCTAACCTATACTAACTAAGGTCAGTAGGAAAGATTCAATATAGTTACACATTCCCAATGAAGATGGTAGGCAACTATAACCTATTACTGTTTTCTCTTTGGGGTGAAAATAAATAGATAAGCACAATGTGAAGTGTGCACCTGGCCATCAATATATAAAACAGAAAAGAATAAAAAATTAACCTTGTTAATTAGGGTGAAGTTTCATGTCCTATGTGGGGGAATATTCTTAAAATTTTATTTATGTGAATTGTTTGACAAGTTCTTGTGGGCTGGACTAATGCAACCTTTTTACCATTTATAGAAAACTATTACTAAACAAAATAATACAATCATACTAACTGTCAAGGAAAATGTCTTATTGCTTAAAAATGACTGTACATTGGTAATATCAAATTACATATGAAAAATACACTAATGTGATTTTTTTTAATTTATATAAAAAAACCTATATAAAGCCCTATAATTTGGAAGAAATTACTTTATGTACTTGTAGATAATGAGCCTATATTTCTCTTGAAATGTGTAATGTACCTTTTTACTTAATTCTGACTAACATTTTTCATATTACCACTCAGATTCTACTACATAAAGTGTACACATTGTTAATATTAAACTAATTTCTTCCAGTTGCCTTGAGTTCTTCTCAAGCATCATTATTAACAGACTACTCAAGCTATCTAGTCAGATTCCATTTATTACTATATAGATGTGTAGTTCATATAACTTCATAATAGTTCTTTATAACCTGAATAATTCAAACATGAGAAAATATGGCTCCTTTCACAGATAAGTAAAATTGAAGTGTGGAAGTATATAAAAAAGACAAGAAAGCATCTATCATAAACGACTTCTATCGTGACTTACTAGCCTAACTCTTTTTCATACCACATACGGTAGCATAATGCAACAGACCCTAGAAAGGGGGCTTTGCACAAAGATGAAGACAATGGATAAATCAGAATAGAAGCCATAAAATTCACTGGGCCAATTCATGCTACAATGGTAATTACTAAATAATGGCCTGGCAAATTCCAAACAAAATAAAGTTTCTCTTTTCCACCAAATGTTTTCTCTAATGAAAACCAACAATAACATTACCTTGTATTCATATGAAATATTTTACTAATTTCAAAGCATTTCCCATGCTTTATGTTGTGTGATGTTTATAACAACAATATATCAGGTCATGAGACGTATGAGTGAGAGGCTAGAGAGTTTGGTTCAAGTACTGATAGCTAAGAAGGTGGCAGTATAATTGGCCTCGTACCTTGTAACCTGGTTCTGACATCCCTGTATCTAGAACAAGGTCCCTTGAGGATTGGCCTCTTCATCATAGTTTACTGCATCACTGTGAAACACTAGAAATTATTTGTATTAAATTAAGCAAGTGCATTTGCATTCACAAAATTAGATTTCGGGTTCTCTCTCCTGTTGATCTAAAGATCAGACCCATGTCCGACCAGTCTGTGTACTCTGTTATTAAACGCTTCTTTTGCATGCCTCAAAGAGCCAATGTACCTGGTAATGTGGTATGCCCACTTGGCGAGAGCTGGACATGATTATAAAAACCACACATGAAACACATTAAATGTTTTCAGATGAAGTTTGGCCAAAGGATAGAGAAGCAGGAAATTTGATCTCACAAAAAAAATATTGCCTTTATATTCTCCATGGCAAAAATGCAGTGAATGCATACACACACACACACGTGTGTGCACGTAATTATATATTTAAAATAATAGAAATAAAAGTTAAGAAAATATGACTTGGAAATTATCATTGAAAAAGAGCATTATGGCATTTGCACTGCATTTTAAAATATCACATCTTCATTCTCTCAAAATATGCTTCCTATAAATGTAAATTAAAGTGGATGCCCAGGAAAACTAAGAGAGAAAGATGGATGAATGGATGTATAGACAGACAGACAGACAGACAGATGATATTTAAAATGCAGTTCAATCTCTGTAAATCATAAGCAAAGTATAGAATTTATACACTTAAGGGATCCAAAAAAGTTTGCAAACAAGCAGGAGGGATAAGGTAGGTAACTGTCATCTCTTATTTTAAGCAGACATCTTTCTCTCTCTCTTTCTCTCTCTCTCTCTCTCTCTCACACACACACACACACACACACACACACACCCCTATGTTATGTTGAGCCACCTGGACTCACCTGTGAGAGATGGAGGCTACTTGGGAGACAAAAAGACACAGAGATGAATGTGCAGAGCGAATAGCTGCTGACACTTGGAAGTGCTGTGCCCCGGGCTCTGGAGAAGCTGTGTATCGAAAACAAACAACAGAAGAGTAAATATATTGGTGGACAAAATTTGTTAACAATTTCAAAAGGCATGCAGAAAAGATATAGCATAAACTGAGCTCTTTGAAAGAGTTCCTCTTAGCTAATTTCACATGCCTGGTAAGACATCTTGGCCTCTTTATTTAGGGGAGGCAACGCTAACATTGTCGACATCCGAACCATCCTAAATCCTTGATTTAAATATAAGTATGTTAAAACTTGCCAGCGTAATTTTTTATGACAGAGTGACATATTAAAGTCATTCTAGGCGACAGGTACTGATGTAGTTTCCCAGAAATGCTGCTTAGAAAGCAGGAGGCAGGAAGGACCTATGTAAAAAGTCACAATAGCCAAGTCACAAAGGGATAATGATCACAGTCGTAATCATGTTACCAATAATCACAGAAAATGCTCTGGAATGTGGATACTACATTCAGTGTTGTGATATCTCTATGATGAATTTCACTTTTTTCTCTCTAATAAAGAAGTAGTGACAAACTTAACATCAATCTGAACCTTCTGCCAAATAGCTTCTATGAGAAGGGAGGAATTTTTAAGAGAAGTCAAGTAGTAGGCCCCCCCAAAAAGAGGGGACATGTCAGAAAGACCTGCTCCTCCAATGGTCCTGTGTGGTAATAAATGCAGTAAGACTAAAATGAGCCTTTAAATAAATGAAATTCTACTAATAGATAATAAGAAAGAGTCACAGGATTAGCCTAGTACAGTAAGCAGAGACAACACTTTGGAAGGCCAAGGAGAAGGGTAGGGTCTAACACCTTCCTGAAAGAAAGAATGTCTAGTTTAACAGGGGAAGAAGGAAAGAGCCAGTCTCCCTGCCAGTCAGTTCATGCATAGTCTCTGATCACAGACTATGGGAGCACACACTTTGCAGAGAGACTGCCTGGGTAAAATGTCAGCTCATTCGTTTACCAGCTCTATTCCTTTAAGCAAATCTGTTTCTTCACCTGCAAAATAGGGTGATGCTATTCACAGAAATGAGAATTTTATAAAAATTAAATGAAATTATATGACATGGTACACATAAAGCACTTAGAACAGTGCTTCATGCAGTAATGTTAAGTTATGAGTAATTAATCATTAGTGAGTGACTTTTAAGAGCTCTGTGACTATTTAGAACATCAAGGGGAAAAATAGAATATGAACATGGATATCCTCCATATGATCTCAGCCATCCGTTTTATTAAATAAGCAGATTTTATAAATATCCAAATGGTTAAGTAAGTGAATTTTTTTTAATTTACACATTTTCCATTGTGGCAATTCCAGTAGATTTTTCTCAGTGAATGAGAGCATTTTGATACTGTGAATTAGATAGAATCATTTACAATAATCCGTCTTTATAAAGAGCTGAGAAAGTCTTGAATTCTTGATGCTGTTAAGGATCCATGGAACTTAACGCTCTGGTTTTTGATGCTTGCAGGATAAAGTCAGTGCTTCCCGACATTGTGTTCACAGCTCTTCGTCATCCGGGCTGCTCTCGCCCTTCACACTTCATTGGTCACTCTTTTGGCCATCTCCCATAAGCTGCACATTCCGAATACCTTCATCTCTGGCTCTCAGCACACAATATTTCTGAGTTGCTTTTTCTACTATTTTGCCTTTCATGTCTTTTCTCACATGCCAGCCATTCCATGATTAAGTGTAAATATAGCTCCCTAGGTTTTAGACATAATAAATAAATGTTAAGGATAGTTGAACCCTTATTTAACATCAAATAATCTTACCTGTCAACTGGAGAGGCCCTATTCTAAGTGCTTTATAGGTTCTTGCTTTTTTCTTCTCAATGGTCCTTACAAGTAGGAACCTTACTCTCCCATTTCACAGAAGAAGAAGACAAAGGCCAGGAAAGGTTATCTTATTGCCCGACCTCATACTGATAGCAGTGGCCAAACTATTATTCATAGCCCCTGATTGCCTGGTCCTAAAAACTAAACTGATTCTTCAGACTGTAGGTTACTTGATGGATTTTGTCTTCCCTTTCTGCTGCCCCCTGGGAGGCCATTTCACTGTCCAGCCTTCCTAATGACCTGGTCAGAGTGAGCCACTTCTTTCTTTCCAATCCCACATCATGTTGCCGTATTCTAGCCTTTCTTTCACTCTTTCTAAATCAAAGACAATTGCTAGCATGTGAGTCTCTTCTATCCTTTAATCTTTTTAACATAAATACTCATAATTGCTACCAATTACTGAGCCATTCCTATTTTCCAAGTATTACTAAGCATTTATGATACACTCATTTGATTCAATTATATTTTACTTGGGAAGAGAATTAATCACAGGGAGGTCATAAGTGATTTGCTCTTGGCCACACAGCATGTAAATTTAGGCCTGATTTCAAAGTCCTTGACCCATTCTGACTCTTCCTGCTGCAGAGGCCACCTAGTTCCTTATGCATAGTATATATCTCCTCGCTACATACTCGTTGAGTAAATGGTTGTCAGATACTTCTCATTATCTCATTAGCACTTCACTGCAAAGATATCTATGCAGTACATCAGTAGAGACATGCAATGTTTATTTCTTCCTTTTATTTATAAAAGTTTTTTTTCAAAGAGACTAAGAAGAGATCTTTCAAGTTACTTATTTAGATTTTCTTAGAGGTTATGCACCAGTTTTCCTATATTATTTTAGTGTTCCTCTTGGAAAATAAATTTTGATTCCTTTTTGCCCTTTTCAACCTTATTTTTTATGTTGTTTTGTAGAGTTTGTGGCTTATATTCTAACCCACATATTGCATAAAGTCTCTATTCTAGTGCCAAAAAGACATGACTTCTGATTTGCTCTAAGTTTTTGCATCTCGTTAGGAATGAATACATGGGGATGAAGCTATAATTTCATTAAATCAATTATAAAACCTTGACCCATGATACCAACTTCTGAGTCACATTAACCCCATTTCAAAAACAAAGAGGATACTTTTCCTTCATAAGAGAAATGTATTCATTTATGAATAAATATGAAGTGGTGATAGATCAAGACCTCTGAGTAAGTCTTCGAAATGAAACAATCCTAAAGAGAGTAAAATAGATCTCCTGAGGACCACTTAAATCTGTAGCACTGTGGAATCAAACCAATCTTCAAAACTAGAAGGAACAGGACCTTCCTACCAAATATAGATCAGTAATGACCCAGAAGCATCAATAGACTGCTAAAGGTGGCCAAGCAAAATGCAGACAGCAGTTTGTGGTTGGCAAGATCCCTAAGTTCCGGTCTTCATAACACTTTTGGACTTTTCGTATGAAAGCACAACCAAGAAACTACTTAGGTAATATTTATAACATAACCATGTATGCCTAGGACCCACTTCATAATAAGGAAAATAGCCTTTCTAAAGTCAAATGATTTTGGAAGGCATTGCGTATGAGCATGGTAATAAAAGACCTTGTGATCCAAAGATGCTGTAAATGCTGCAGAGGATTGTTTAATGCATTTTTAACAATTCATTCGAAATTCCATTTTTAATTCCTCCCAGTGTTTCATTCAAATGTCTCTTCAGATCAAAGACCACAAACATTGGCAAAGCATGTGATTGTTTTGAGAAGCTGACAAGTGTGAACCATAGACCCATATTTTTCTTAAACCTGGGATTTATTTTCATGTGTAAATTAAGTAATAGGAGATGCTAGCCTTCTGTAGATGAAAGACTGCATTGTTAAAAATGCCAACAGAAGAATATGGATGGAATATACAAATGATGTCCTTATTTATGGAAACATTTTAAGGTAGGGAGAAATAATTATACCATTTGGAACCTATTATGTCAGGTTCTGTTCCTATATAATTCTACATAAAAAGCAAATCCTTACTTTATGAAACACTTGGTGATTTTAAATGGAAAAGGTTGAAATCTAGGTCTTCTATATTCTGGGTCTAGGTCTTCAATATTCTGATGACAAAATCCTTTAAGAGAAAAACATCTTACTTTCATGAAATCATTTGAAAGTAACATATCAAAGAAAAGAGTTATCCAATGGCCACAGTAGGTGGAAAGAGTTAATTGGAAAGAGTTATCCAATGGCCACAGTAGGTGGAAAGTGTAAAACTTAAAATGGAGAAGGTATTTGGGGTACTAGGAGGTGCACACTCTGGCTGACTGATGAAATGGAAAATTTATTTTAAAAGAAACTATCTAACTTCACAGTCATTTGTGGGGGTAACATCACGAAGTTGCCTTCAAGGGCAACTGAGAAACTATCACCATCTCGTTCAGATTCCATGCCCAAGAATAGCAACCAACTCACTTTCATGTCGGAAGGCAGCCGTTTGCAGAGCATCTCCCATCATTTATTTGATGTTATGTTTTCAGTAAGAGTGGAAAATGTGTATTGTTACTACCTTCACTCTTCAGATAAGGAAAATGAGACTGAGAAGTTAAATGATTTGATGAAGACTACATTTCCAATGAGTAAGTAGAGTCTGAATAAGAATCTGTACTTTCTGATTCAAGGTCATTGTATATACCATACTGCCATTTTCTTAATTCATTTTTATTAATTTGTATACTTAGCAGATACAAGTGAAGTTTTGTTACATGGATATATCCCATACTGGTAAAGTCTGGGCTTTTAGTGTAACTATCACCTGAATAGTGGACATTGTGCCCATTAAGCAATTTCTTTTTCTTTTTTTCTTTTTTCTTTTAATTTTTATTAAATCATAATTGTGTACATTGGTGCAATCATGGGGCACAATGTGCTGACTTCATATACAATCTGGCAATTTCTTATCCCACATGCATGTCCCACCCTTCCTCTCTTCTGAGTCTCCAATGTCTTTTATTCCAAACTCTATGTCCATGTATACAAATTATTTTGTTCTCACTCATGAGAACATGCAATATTTGACTTTCTATTTCTGAGTTATTTCACTGTAGATTAATGACCTCCCGTTCCATTCATGTTGCTGTAAAAACATGACTTCATTCGTTTTTCATGGCTGAACATTTTTCCATTGTGTGTGTGTTTCCTTTTATCCAATTATCTGTTAATGGACAGATTGACAGGTTGATTCCATATCTTTGCTAATGTGAACAGTGCTGTGAAAAATCTACAAGTGCAAGCACCTTTTTGATATAATGATTTCCCCCCCCCCCCGGGTAAATACCCAATAGTGGGATTACTGGATTGAATGAAAACTCTATTTTTAGTTCTTTGAGAAATCTTTATATTAGAGATTTCCATAGAGGCTGTACTAATTTCCATTCCCACCAACAGAGTACAAGCATTCCCTTTTCTCCACATCCTCACCATCATTGTTTGACTTTTCAACAACAGTCATTCTGATTAGCGTAATGTAGTATCTCACTGTCATTTTAATTTCATTTCTGTGATGATTTATGATGTTGAGCATTTCTTCATATGCGTTTGGCCATTAGTATGTTTCCTTTTGAAAAATGTCTCTTCATGTCCTTTGCACACTGTTTGTTTCTGTATTTATTTCTTCCTTCCTTTCTTTTCCTCCTTTCCTCCCCTCCCCTTCCTTCTTTCATTCCTTCCTTCCCTCTTTCCTTCCTTCACCCTCACTCCCCCTTGCTCCTTCCCTTGCACTTGCACCCCTTGCTCTTTCCCCCCTCACTCTTGCCTCCTCACCCCCACCTCTAGCTCACAGCAACCTCAATCTCCTGAGTTGAAGAGATCCCTCTGCCTCAGCTTCCTCAGTAGTTGGGACTACAGGTGCCCACACCACCTGACTAATTTTTTTAGTTTTATTAGGGATTGTTTCTTGCTCTTACTCAAATTAGTCTTGAATTCCTGAGCTCAAACAATCCTGCCACCTTGACTTCCCAGAGTGCTAGAATTACAGGCATGAGTCACCATTCTCAGCCCTTTTATACACTTTTTAGTGGGGTTATTTGCGTTTTTTGTTGTAGAGCTATTTGAGTTCTCTGTGGATTCTAGATATTGGTTCTTTGCTGGATGAATAGTTTACCAATATTATGTTTCATTCTTTTGTTCACTGCGTTGATTATTTCTTTTGCTATGCAGAAGATTTTTCATTTAATTAAGACCCATTTGTCTGTTTTTGCTCTTATTGCATTTGCTTTTGAGGTCTTAGTCATGAATTCTTTGCCTTGACCAATGTCCATAAGAATTTTTCCTAGGTGGCCTTCTAGTGTTTCTATAGTTTCTGGTCTTACAGTTGAGTGTTTAAACCATCTTGAATTAGTTTTTTTATATGGTAAGAGGTGGGAGGCCAGTATCATTCTTCCACATATGGTGATCCAATTTTCCTAGCACCATTTACTGAATTGTGTGTCCTTTCCCATTGTATGTATTTATCAACTTGATCAAAGATCAGTTAATTGTAAGTATGTGGCTTTCCTTCTGGGTTCTCTGTTCTGTTCCACTGCCCTATGTGTGTATTTTTATATCATTACCATGTTCTTTTGGTGATTATAGCTTTGTAGTATAATTTGAAGTCAGGAAATATGATACCTCCAGGATTGTTCTTTTTGCTCTGCATTGCTTTGACTGTTTGGGCTTTTTTTTGGTTCCATATGAATTTTATAATCTTTTTTTTCCTAATTCTGTGAAGAAGGACATTGGCATTTTGATAGGAATTACATTGAATCTTTAGAATTCTTTGGGAAGTATGATCATTTTAATAGTATTGATTCTTCCAATCCATGAGCAATGAGATGTTTTTCCATTTGTCTGTGTCATCTACAATTTCTTTCACTAGAATTTTATAGTTTTTCTTTTAGAGATCTTTTTCCACTTTAACTAAATATTGATATATTCCTAGGTATTTTATTGGATATTTTGTAGGTATAGTAAATAGGATTGATTTCCTTATTTCTCAGCTTGATTGTTATTGGTGTATAAAAATGTTACTGATCTTTGTACATTGATTTTTGTATCCTAAAAGCTTACTGAACTCATTTATCAAGTCTTTAGGCTTTTATGGGAATAAGATATTATCAACAAACAGAAATGATTTTACTTCCTCTTTTCCAATTTGGATGTTTTATATTCTTATTATCCCTGATTACTCTGGCTACAACTTCCAGTATTTTGTGGAATAGGAGTGGTGAAAGTAGGCATCCTCATCTATTTCCCCATCCTTAGGGGGGATACTTTCAGCTTTTCTCCAGTGGGATCTTAGATGTAGGTTTGTCATATGTGGCTTCTGTTATTTTGAGGAATGATCATCCTTCCATACCTAGTTTGTTGAGGGTTATTATCTTGAAGGAAGTTTAGATTTTCTTGAATGCTTTTTCTGCATCTATTGAAGTGATCATGTAGTTTTTGTGTTTTTTGTTTGTTTGTTTGTTTTGAGACAGTCTCACTATGTCACCCTTAGTAGAGTGCTATGACATCACAGCTCACAAAAACCTCAAACTCTTGGGTTTAAGTGATTCTCTTGCCTCAGCCTCCCAAGTATCTGGGACTACAGGTGCCTGCCACAACACCCAACTATTTTCTTGTTGCAGTTGCCATAGTTGTTTAGCTGGCCTGAGCCAGGCTCAAACCCACCAGCCTTGGTGCATGTGACTAGTGCTGTAACCACTGTGCTATGGTGCTGAGCCTGGTTTTTGTTTTTAATTCCGTTAATGTGGTGAATCACACTTATCAACTTGCGTATATTGAGCTCTCCTTGCATTCCTGGGATGAAACCCACTTGATCGTCGTGTGTTGTCTTTTTGATGTGCTGTTGGATTCAGCTTGCTAAGTCTTTCATTGAGGATTCTTATATCTGTGTTCATCAAGGATATTTGTTGTCATTTTCTTTTTTGTTGTGTCCTTGTCTGGCTTTTCTATCAGAGTAATGATACCTTCAAGGAGGAGTATGAGAGGATTCCCCTTATTCTCAATGTCTTAGAAGTCACAGGACTATTGGTACCAGTTCTTTGTACAACTGATAAAATTCAACTGGGAATCCCTCTCATCCTAGGCTTTTTTTTTTCCCTTGGAGTTTTTTTTATTACTAATTCAATCTCACTATTTGTTAGTGATTGGTTTAAGATTTCTCTTTCTTTCTGGCTCAATCTAGTTATGTATTTCCAGAGATTTATCCGTTTCTTCTAAATTTTTTAGTTTGTGGGAGTATAGTTGTTCCTGGCAGTGTCCAATGTCCTTTTGTATTTTTGTAGTATATGTTGTAATGTTTCCTTTTTCATTTCTGGTTACGTTTATTTGAAAATTCTTTTTTTCTTGGTTAGCCTAGTTTGCAGGGTGTCAATTTTGTTTCTTTTTTCAAATAACCAACTTTTTGTTTCACTTGTCTTTAGTATTATTTTTATGTTCTCAATTTCATTTAGTGCAATTTTGATTTTCATGATCTCTTTTCTTCTTTTCACTTTGGGTTTGCATGCCGCCAGTTTCTGTTTTCTTCAATGTATATTATACAAATGAAAGCAAAACCATCCCTAGCCTGTAAAAGAGATGGCTTTTTGCAAATAGAACTGCTTCTGGGTACCAGCAATACATGGTAGAAAGACCGTGCACATGAAACCATTTCACAGGAGCTCAAATGCTGTTCCATTGACAACATCTGTGACCTGCAACAGATGATTTCCTGATCAATAGTGCAGGAATAATAGTATTTCCTTAATAGTATTGATTATGAAGATTAAATCAGATATTTGCAATTAAATAGGTACCTGTCACATAGAAAAAAGTCAATAAATATTCATAGTTACTGATGTTTTTATTATTTTGTTTTACTCCACATAAAATGTATATTAATAGTTATTTAAATTGGTAACCTGGTTCTATAATATAAAAATTCTGTTGTATTTTTTGTCATGTTAATTTGAGTTCTGTGTCATTTGTGACTTAGAGGAGTAGAAAACGTGTGTATATATGAACCTAGAACAGCGGTTCTCACCTGTGGGTTGCGACCCCCTTGTATCAATGAAATACATCCTGCATATCAGATATTTACATTATGATTCGTAACAGTAGCAAAATTGCAGTTATAAAGTAGCAATGAAAATAATTTTATGGTTGGGGGTCACCGCAACTTGAGGAACTGCATGAAAGGGTCGCGGCATTAGGAGGCATTAGGAAGGTTGAGAACCACTGACCTAAAAGATGAGTGGCAACTAGAATATTTAACACTTTGAAAAATGCATAAGCAGTGCTATGATTATTTCATTGAGCTAAAATAAATGCTTCATGTATTAGAATGGATTATTTCTATCTATAAGGTAAAATTTCTCACCTTTGGCAGTTTTGACATTTTAGGTTATGAAGTTTTGTTGTGAATGTTGTGATGAGTGCTGAGGGATGTTTAGCAGCATCCCTGGCCTCTGTCCAGTAGATGCCAGAAAGCACCTTCCTCCCCAGCTGTGACCATGAAAATGTCTTTAGACACTGCCACCTGCCCCTCCAAGTTTGGAGAACTTGTCAGTGAGACTTAGCTTAAGAATTGCCATTTTAAAGCATGTGGAGAACTAAGCTCAGTACTTTAAAAATCAGCCAGTATTATTCCTTACACCTTGAACACCACCATACAAACCAAATTGTTGGCTCTAAATATCTCTTGGCACTGGAAAAAGAAAAACTGAATCCACTTTCAATGACAAAAATGTGCCACCATTAGTAAATTCAAAAGAATACGCCATAGGCTGTTACCTCTATAGCTAACAGGAAGTCCCTAAAATACTTTTGCACCATGGCAGCTTTGCTGCAATAAATCTTCAGCCTCTCCAGGTGGCTACTTTTAAGAAGCACGTACTTTCGAGTTGATAAATGGTACTTTTTTCTTTGCTAGGATATCAGTCAAATTGCTTCAGATTCATGCTTAGTATGACTTCTAGCGTTTTGCAGTTCAAAAAACAATAAGCCCTAGGCCTGCCTTTCCATGGCATATGACTTAGGGACTGTCCCTTTTTCATTGTTTAGTGGAGGCCAAAGATAACAGATTAGATGAATGGAAGGAAAGTGAGTCATAATGTCAGACCTCCTGCCCAAACTCACTGGTTCCTGAAATTCTTTGCCTTTTGATTTTTGGGAGTACATATTTCTTAGAACAGTGCTCTTTATTTTTAAATCACAGAATCTTACCGAAGATAAACTGCTTGTTAAATAATTAAACACTTTTCATGCATGTTTTTCTACACCTTCTCCTAGGGGGCTTGAACAGCCCCTTTTTTTCTCTCTTCTCATCTCACCTTCTTCTAACAGCTCTCCTACCTCCCCCCCAAATCCTTCTCTGTGTTATAATTTATCAAGGAAGAGTGAACAGTTAAGTGTCTTCATGAGTGCATAGTGGTGCTTGTTGAGAATATGGTCTGTCCTACATCTAAGCGGATAAAAAAAGATAAGCCAGATAAAATGGGGCAGGATTAACTGTGCCTCTTTCATTCTGTTGATAAAGGCTAAGCAGTTACTTGTTCAAATTCCTTTCACCATGTGAAAGGAGAGGATTATGACAATTTTGATTATTTTTAGAAAACATGCCTTTTCTCTCCATTTTGGTTCATTTGATTTGGGTCGGTTTTAAGCATTGTACTGTTTTAAGAAATTATAACCATATTTTTGTTTCTGGTTCACCTGTGTGCCCTTTATCAGTTGGCAACCTTTCTGAAATGGAGGGTGCACCTATCTGTTAGCCATGGCTGCCTGTAAATGCCAAGCCAAGCATAGTGGCCTAAATCTCAGCAGTCTGTTGTTGGTCACTATTCTGTGGGTTAATTTGGAGCAGGACATAGGTCTTGGGCTGGCCGTTCCTGAGGTCTTCGTCACAGTCAGCAGTAAAAGTAGGAAGCCTGGGCCAGTTCCTACAGCCTTTCATCCTAGTCAGGTGGTCTCCAGGATCTGAGGCCATCAAAGGAAAAGCTCCAGGCCCTTTAAGGCCAGGACTTCCATTCTTTGTTCATATGGAGTCAGGGGCCAGCCCAGATTCAAGAGCTGGGAAAAAAGACTCCGCCTTTTGATAAGAAAAGCAACAAATAAATTGTGACCTCATTTATTCTACTTACTGGACTGATGGAACTCTTCTCTCCACTCTCTCCAGCCTGGCTAAGTACAATGTGAATTTCCTTCACCTAGCTGTTGAAAGGAAGAAAGACTTCCAAGCTTACCCTAAAATGTAGGGTTATTGCTTAATAGACGAAATAAGAAAGTAGAGGAAAAGTCACTTTTTAAAATTTGTTGTATGATGGCTACCTGATTATTTTTGCTAAAATACTAGCTTATAGGCAGAAGCTACTTGTACTCTTCACTCCACTTTGATCCTGCTCAAAAATATTTCCTTTATATCTTCCTACAATTCAGTACTTATTGGGGCTAACAGCTGCTTTTGAAACTCCAGAAACTCCGAAAGTAGATTCATTCACAGGGAATCATAGAGTCGTTTCAAGCCTTCCAGACCACCTACCTCCCCTCCCAACCTTTCCCACACTTTTTTTTTTTAATTTCAGAAATAAGAAAACAAAACGAGGCCCAGTGAGGTTAAACAGAAATCCCACTGGACTCAAGTTTTCAGACTGCTGGTTCAGTATGTTTCCCACTGCAGTACAGTCTTTTAAATGTTGTTAAAATTAATTCGATTAAACAGTCCCGTAACATTTTCTAGATGCATTAGGAAAATAACCCGAAGACATCTGTGTAATGAGAAGAGGCGTTAAGTTTGGAACCAAGATGGTCGGAGGAGGTAATTTTGCCACATTAGAGCCAATTAACTATCACAGATCTTCGAGGCCATGACTCATGGAGAGAAGGGCTGATGGGTAGTCAGGCAACAGCCTCAATGCACTGGGCACCCCGGTGATTAGTAAGGCTGTGGCAGCAGAAAATGGTAGCGGGTTGGCAGAAGGACATGGGAGAGGATGTCAGAAATAAACTTGTCCTGCTCTACAGTAGTGCCTGGAGCCATGATGGTGGAAACCTCTTCAGGCCACTAAAAATTACTAGATATGCTCTCTTGGCAGCCCTTCCCTGGACCGCAGTGGCTGCCTCGTGCTAGCACTCCGATGGGAGCAGCAGATACACAATTTCCTCATCCCAGGCTCCAGCCAAGTGCAGCAGATGCTATTGTTACCTCTCCTATTGAACAAAGTAGTCAGCAAAGAAAAAGAAATTTGTTGGTACCGTTTTTCTACTGGAACCGGAATAAAAACTGTGTGTGGCATATTGTCCAGTAGTAACCCATGTGCCAGAGCCTCATTTTGTGCAACCCGCTTACAGAAGATAAGAGTCTACCCCTGTATTTCTTCACGTAATGTAAATGACCTTCTTCATTTAGCTGTCAGTGTGTTACAATTACGGCCCTTCAGATTGCTCAGTCTGAATGTGTGCTATTTCTTGCGCTTGCAAACCCTTTGCTTCTGACCATGCCCATCTGCTGGAATCATTTATATTTCTAGCACATACTCACAGTGTTTGTTATATGCCTCAATCTAGCTGTGCAAAACTCTTAACTCTTCCATATAAATAAACAAGTGTTTAGCAAGTATTTTTAAACCCTTTGCCTTGATAAGTAGCATTAATAAGGTACATTTGTGTTTCTAACATAAGTACAGCTGCTGAGAGAATCTCTGGTTGCAGAAATGCATGAAGTGACACCACAATCAGAAGAGAATCCCTTTTGAGATGAGTGCCTGCATATATAAGCAGTCTCTGTGCTGAAGACAAACTAAATGATGATAAATTAACCAAAACCAAAAGGCTCTTTTCGAATACAGATCATACCTTGGGTGGGGGGCGGAGAAGGTGTTGTCTTCAAATGTATTATAACTACCCTTCCCCCCATACTGGTATGTAAGAGATGTGAATTGGAGTGTTTTTTTTTTTTTCAGCTGTAACTTTTTATCCCATTGCAGTAGTCTCTGACCGTAAAGAGCAGGACTGAGTGGTCAGAGCTCCTTCTCGTCACTAAGGCAGAGCTTATACTGTGATTTGGCCGAGCTATTGACTACATACAGATTATTTGAAGATGCTGGGTTATTTTTCTTTATTCTTTAAGCTCATGTTAAGTACTGTAAATACATCAGCCAACCTCAGTTGATTACAATAGGAAGCCTCCAAGTTTTATCAAGAGCCAAGATTGTTGGATTTTAATATGGGTAAAGGAGGACCACGAATGGTCTCCTAAAATGCACTGTCGTTTGCTCATATCCTAGAACCCTAGGGAACAAGTTCTTCCTAAAGCAGTTCATACATAGTATATATAGTGGGAATTTTTAAATGTGAAATGATAAATGAAGCTCCAGGATATTAAATTCTTCATTTTAAATGTATGCTAACAGAAACAACTCTGAATTTCATGATTTTTGACTATATATTCGGCTTTCAGGATAAGAAATGGGAATTGCAGAAATGATGAAAAATGAAAGATACGGAACTGCCCTGAAACTATGTGATCTTATACAAATCACTCATCTCACTTAGTTTCTAGTTCTCTAGAAAGGTAGAGAACAATCTAGCCATTTGCCAACAGCATCTTCTCCTCAAGAGAAAACTAGATAAAATTTATTGATTAAGTGCAGATTTATTTTGATGATGAAATTGACAATGATTGGAAAGTTAGGTTTTATGGAAGCCATCATGAAAAAAATTGTTCTCTGTTTCTCTGAAAAAACAACTTCAGTCCAAATTTGGGTTCACAGGTCGTCAGTAGAGAATAACTGACATTCTATACATTTTAAAAAACTTTCACTTTGTCAACCTGAGCCCAGTCCAGTTCCAATCAATAGAGCAGAGAGTCTCTCTCAGTCTGTACTCCTGCTCACAACTTACATTTGAAAAACCAGAACCAATCATGTTACAGACCACAAAAATCTTCACCACCTATGGTTAACATTTCACCCGTCTTTTGTGTGTCTGAAAATGATTGACCTGGTTTCAGACTATTTTCTCGAATGTAGTACAATCTGAAATTCATTTGTTATCTTGGTTTGAGTAAACCCAAACTTAACTGAGTTTGTAGGGTACAATAGTAAAGCCACAAGCTTACCAAAATCTTTTCCAGAATTCAGTAAGCAGCTCTGTGAACATAGTTACACAAGATGTGTTTGTATGCCTTTGTTGAGTTTAAATTTCCTAAAGGCTTAGGAATAAACACATTTTTAAAAATATGAGATTATAATTCTGCAGGGAAGTCATTTTTAGAGTGAAGCTTTGTAGCATGCATAATGTATATAGCTACAACTAATTCCTAAGGTGGTCATCCCATCTCGCTGAATTCTCTGCATGGTTTCCACATGGATAATCTTATCAAGTAGCACTTCTGGAATTATCGCTTCTATCCACAGTTTCCTGTTAAAGCTTCATCACATCACAGTTTAGCTAGAAGCTTAGGCCCAGTCCTAGCTATTTAAAGAAGGTTAATGGGTCTAAAAATGATCTTCTTTGTTATTTCTGCCCTGTGGGGGGTCGAACGTTTACAAAGAGTTTTATCTCAAAGGGGGAGAAAAAGAGCTGTTTTTCTAAACTTTTTTAGTTTGAACATTTTGAAACATACTCCAGAGTAGAGAAAATGTATAATGAACCCCCAAGCACGCATCACGTAGCTTCAATTATCAACATTTCAGGCAGTGTTTGTTAAGTGGCAATTCATTTTCCATTTTTTGAAGAAACTCATTATATGACTGCCACTCAACATTTGAGATTTTAGTAGCCTGGCAGCCTTATCTCAGTTAAATGTTCAATTTTCCTAGACATATTTAATGTAAAGGGCATTCATTACAGCTTTCCCAGCTCCAGGTTGAGTGCTCCTGGACTTTGTCTCTTAAGCTGCTATAATTTGATATTTAACACTGCTTTTGTAAATCAGAAGTCTTCTGGCATTGTGTTTTAAGATGATTCCAGAGTATTGAAACCACCTCCCTCTTGGGAGAGCTTGTACCCAAAACTGTATTCACCAACATTTGACATGCAGACTTTTCAAATTTGTATTTAATGATTTTATTTTTAAATTAAATGGTTTTTTTTGTTTTGTTTTGGTTTTGCAGTTTTGGGCCGGGGCTGGGTTTGAACCCACCACCTCTGGCATATGGGGCCAGCACCCTACTCCATTGAGCCACAGGTGCCGCCCTAAATGTTAATTTTTTTAGACTCAGTTCATGAAAGGGCCCACCACTTCCTGTTATTTGCCATCCTATGTTTCATACTCCCCAGTTAAAGTTTTCTTCTCTTCTTCTATGAAAGTAGAGTTGGATTCACAATATTCTGCTACCTGATATAAAAGAAACAAGAAAATGGAAAAAGTATTACAGTTTTAGGAATCCAAGTTTTACAAATCCACATGTTGACCATTTCCCAGCCAATTATTGACATAAGGGATGAGGAACCTGCCTGCAGCCTTACAGAAACTCAGGGCCATCCTGGTCCTTAAGTGTGTGTGGCCTTTTGACCAAATCCGTAAGTGTGTGAGGCCTTTTGACAAATTTTACATAAATCTTTTTAATAAAGGGGCACAGCAGAAAAATATGAACCTTTTCTTACCTCCTTTGGTGCTAAAAAAAACAACAGTCTGGAAATCAGAATGCTGCACATTGAATCATGTGTTAATAGATTGGGGGGACGCATTTCTGTAGTTAAGTAAGTATGAGTAAAAATAACTTAAATTGGTTTCTTTACAGCAGGATTTCTCAACCCTATAAAATACTGATTTCCATTGTGATCCTCCAAGAGGGAATTTTTGAAACGTATTTAAACATGGAACATTTTCTCCCTTGGAATTTCTCAGAGGACTCCAGGAAATATTCCTTAACCTGGTTATTCAGCCTACGATAATAAAACAGGATCATGAACTACTAAGTATAATGGGCTAATATAATCAATCAGCAACAGTCAATAAAATGTATATATAAATATAATCAGTGAATATTAAAATTACACTCTGCCAAACTCCAGACTGTAGGGTATGGAGATGAAATAGCATGGCATCTCCCTCCAAAAGCTGATAACAACATACATGCAGATTACCGGGAAGCAATGAAGACTACCTAGAAAAAGACCGTGATTCATGTGTTCAGGTTTAGTCATTCAGGGAAAATTTCAGTTAAAGCAAAGAAAGGAAAACAATATGTATACAGTTGACATCAATTTGAAATATAGAATTTTACCTCAGATTCATTAGATTTTTAGTTTTTGAGTATGACCCATGATTAGCAGATTTAATGTATTTACTGCAGACAATGCACCTACTATTGAAGCAAGTTAACTTTAGAATCAGCTAGATTTGTATAAATATTTCCCATCCATTTTATTTATAGTCATCTGGCCCTTACCTAATTCAGGAGCACATTATTGGAAATGACGGGCCACGCATCACTTTCAGTAAGTCTTTCCAAAGCAGTTGACTTGATTTTTCACACAAACTACAACTCGTTTATTATATAACTATATTTCATTAGTTCATTTAATACTTAATTAAATTATTTAAATAAAATAACCAGTTACTTTAGAATAAAAACTATGACACTACAAAAGAGCACAGACATCCAAGTGAGTAGCCTTCCAGCCTGGATCTGACCTTTGACTTAATACAGTTACAGGCAGGAGCTTTTTAGAGAAAAAGGAGAGATTGAGTTAGCTAACTAGGTTAAATGGAAGTCAGATAAGAACATGCATTTTGATAGCCATATGCATATGGAAAAGGATAAATGATGGAAGAAATAATAAGCACTATTTGAGATAAGGGAAAGAAAATAGAACTTTGACATAAGCAAAGCAGTACATCTGAAGTTGGGAGATTGTATTATAATCTCGAACAGTTCTCTGTTCCTAGGTTTCTTCATCTGTAAAATGTAAATGATTGGCTCCATGGGTGGTGCACCCCTTGGGGGCTTTCTCCAAACTGAGGTTCCTTAGTCAGATCTCAGACTTTCTGTTTCTCTTAGTAGGGATAAGGTGCCCCTCATTGCATTTCTAACGAATTTCCAAATGATGCCGACACTGCAGGTTTTGAGGCCACACTTTGAGAACCACTGGATTACATTGTTTCTAAGGTTCCATCCAAGTCTAAAATCTGATTCAACTGTATGTCACATTTCCCCGCAACACAGAATATAAACCAAGAAATAAAGTTGAATATTGGTTTTATAAAACACATTAGTGTAAGTCTTTAATATAAACCATGTAAAAATAGAAAAGTTGAATGTCTACTCTGCTACTAGGACAAATTAATTGGAATATTCAATTCTAGGCTTCCAGTTCATAGAATGAGAGTAAGGAAATTAATTTTTAGCAAGAACCTATTATTTATAAAGCATTTTGCTGACAGTATCATTGTAACAAATTTAAGGATTGAGTCTATGTTTTACAGGCAAGAAAACAAAGGTTCAGGAAGAATAAATAAATTATGTAATTATGACATAGCTTGTAGGCCAAAGGTC
Organism: Perodicticus potto; assembly: GCA_963574655.1. Classification (NCBI taxonomy): domain Eukaryota; kingdom Metazoa; phylum Chordata; class Mammalia; order Primates; family Lorisidae; genus Perodicticus; species Perodicticus potto. The sequence continues at coordinate 24,036 of CAUYRH010069592.1, read as the reverse complement.
TAGATTTTGAATCTCTAAAGCCCATGATTTTTTTTGTCAAGCTGACTCTCTCATAAAATGGACACATCACAATCAATTCAGTCAGTACTTTATGTTTAAACTATCTTAGTAAAAAGTGAAACTTAAAAAAATAAATAAATAAAGAAGGAATTTTTAAGTGTGGGAAGTCTTTACCTCCATAGGCAAAACTGAATTGCTTCCCTGGACTGTAATTGTCAATCATTAGACATGTGGGGTTAGAGATAGAGTCTGTGAATTCACCATTGCATCATTTTCCCTTTGAACTCTGCTATGCCTAAGACAGACACTTATTAAATATTTGATGGGTAGGTGGACATTGGAGTGAAATGTCACCATCTGAAACAATACCAGGAACCAAACTATGCAAGAATTCTAAAGGGTCTAAGTTCTGTGTGTAGGTTTTAAGAAAGAAAAAAAAAAAAAAAGTAGTTAATGGCATTATTCCTGAAGGCCGAATCAAATGGTTTCCATTTTCTTTGCTACTTGGGGGCCAAGAGGGAGGCACTGGGAGTATGCTGTTGACAGATTTGGAGGGTATCAAAGCCTGTAGGATACTTCACATTCCTTATGTCAGGCTTGATAAATATTGAGTCTGGGCTTGCATTCTAATTAGCATTATGTCTAGTATCACTGGAAATGTATGCTGCACCCTGGGAATTATTAGGGTAATAAGCATCCCATTCCCGATATCTTCCGCCCTCTGTGAGGTAGATTAAATCTGCAAAGAGAAGCATTTAATGCCCCCAGAAAGAAAAGCACCATATAGTGTCCCTGGTGTTAAGAAAAATTTCATTTTCCTTGAATGGATTCGTTACTAAGGAGTAGTTTGCTCATCCCTGATCACCACATTCCTTCCATTTCTAGAACAGACAGAAAGCAAAAAATGGAACTATTGCTTATGTCAAATGCAGTGTATTTGCTGCTTCTATGGTCTTCTGTGAATCCAGCCCTTGGTTTACCCCTCTTAACAAGAATCGAGTATGTGAAGGAGGGCACCTGGGGGTCCCTGACTGTCCCAGCCTCTGTCCATGATCCTGCCAAGGCGTTTGATAAACATCGCCAAGCTGCCCCTGCCTTTCTTAGGGAACTGTTAAAACGAGGCATTGCCTTTGAAAAGACTCTTCCAGAAGGAATAGCTTTGACTTTAAAGAATTTGGATTCCTCTTCTGGTAAATTCAGGAAAAGCAAATTCTCCACAGCAGTGATTGGAAAGTGAAGGAAAGCGTTGGTATGTCCCTAGATACTGTACTCTCCAAAGGATTATGGCCATAGCAAAATGATTCCACGGCATGCTAGATTCCTCCTGACTGGTGTCAGTTATGGAAGCTTCTCGGATTCCAAGTGGTACATAAGCTTATGTCAAATAGATCCCCTTGAGTTAATTCATCAGTGGATTAAATGCCTTGCCAATGACTCAAATATAGTCATTTATAAGTTTCTTTAATAAAAGTAAATTTTCAGATGCTGCCACTCATCATCAATATATTTTAGTGCTTTTGAGTATTTCCATATAATTATATTTAACACTGTAAACTATAAGTGCTGTAATTTCCTTTGACCTATGTTGCAGTTAGATACATTACTTGATCAGAACTCTCAATGAATCATTTTACACGCACGTACTTAGTTAATTGGTTATTTTTTTCCTGCCTGTGTTTATATATAATATACTCTATAAGCGAAAGGAAATCAGCCTGCGTGCAGCTGAGTCTGGTAAAAGAGTAATTAAGTTCTATCAGAACAAACAGCTGTCAATAATGAGTTCTGAATTAAAATTACTAGCAAAGAAAAGAATCTAGACATCTGCAGGAAATGTGAAAATATTTTTATAACCTAATAGCTGAGATCTGGACAGGGTATCACTGAGTTTTCCCAGCTGTACCTGCATCGTATTTTGAAATGTTCCTAGACTGAAGGAACACTAAAACTCATTGCATAAACTAGACTGCATTAAAAAAAAAAAAAAATGGCTGCTTTAAACAGTGTGTATTTTGATTTCATGTAATCAGCATGAAAAGTTTCTGTCTCAAACTATTTTGCTGTGCCCCTGGTCATAAAATGAAACTTAAAAATAGGCCTGTTATCTTTGGTTTGTGTCTTTCCAATCAGTATTCTATTGCTTGGATATTTTTCTTTCTGTCTTCAGAAAAATACTTTTGGGTCTTATTACACAGTATCTGATTTGCTCGCATCTGGGAGTGTTTCTTGCAAAGAAAACTTGCAAGGTGGGCTTCAAGCATCTGAGTTTTATTACAAGATAATTCCATATATTTTCAAGTATCTAGAGATAATAAAGTAATACTCTTTAGACAAAAAAAGCAAACTTTATGTTTTTGAAAGCAGCTTTTGCAGTCTCTCCTTTCCATTGACATTTTACATTGTTAAGGACACACCCACACACAAAAAAAACTATATGGAAGGTCAGGGTTTTTAAAACTTTATATATGTCTATAAACAAAAACATATACATTACTATATTTAATGCATCTTCCTGTCCTCATTTCTTATAAAAATATTAGGAGTGCACCTGTATCTTTGTTAGTCCAAGTGTAGCTCATGGACCAGCAGCATCAGTATGACTTTAGAACTTGTTGTAAAGGTATAATGGTTAGTCCCACTCCAAGCTATTGAATCAGAACTTCTGGGCAGAGCCCAGGAATCTGTGCTTTCACATTCAATAGCAGTGTGTCCAGACTACTTGCATTCATTGAGTTTAATTATTGAACATTGGCTTTCATCTCTTTGATGTCATGGTCTCACAACTATTATTTCCTTCCTCTAGTATTGCTCTGCAGGAGAGGCAAACCCTATCCTCTCTACTCCCATCCTCAGACATGACCAATAAGTCATTCTAGATACCCTTAGTACTAGTTTGCATTAATTAGTCATCATGTATGCATACTACACTTACTGAAAGTCAACCACAGATCAGAACATGTGGAAAAAAAGAAGTAGAGCTAACATAAAGGTAACTGGTTAACACATACCAGGTATGTAGAGAGCACTTCAAAAACCACATAATGCTTTCTTTTTGAGCAACTAAAAAGATTCGGTGATCTAATGTTTCGTTAATAATGGCCAATTACAGAATCAGCATTTCACTTTTGGACCAACATTCTTGCTACCTAAATTGATAGAATCATGGACCTTGGGTCCATCTGGGAAGCTCTAAGGTTAACTGCCATCTGCTGTGAGTAAAACCCCCAGTGATAGGAGTGTAAGCCTGGGAAAATGGAAACATCATTCCAAATCTTACTTAGATCCCTAGGAACAACAGCATGATCTTGGTCAAATTCTTAGAACTGCCTTATTCTCCATTCCAAAAATGAATGTGAGTAGGCAAACAGGTTGGAATGTGAGTAGGCAAAAAGGTCAGAAGAAGCAGTACTGTTTCATAAATTCAGAAGCCAGATGAAGACCCTGGGGACACCAACACAAAGATCTCCTAGAGGTGGGCAGAATGATGCAAATTAGTAAAGCAGACCCCATGTAAAGCCTTACTTGATTTGATTGTATGGAGAGTAAGATTCTGGCTGCCTTATACAAGTTTGCAGGAGTCAAACAAAAGGACCAAACAAAACAAGGAACTACCTACCAGTTTTTAACTACTAATTTAGATTCTTCAAAACTATTGGACTATTGACCAAATAGTTTAATTTATTGTTTAAATTAAAAGAGTAGAATTTTTAAATAGAAAAACAAAAAACAAAACCAGCATCTAGACCTTGCGAGAAAATATTGATGCACTTTGCAAAACATTTCAAGCTGTCAAAGTTTGAATGTCTTCTATACACCTTCCAATGGCTCTTCTATTTGTCTCTTGCTTAACCTGAGTCGGGAGTAATAGCATTTGCATTGCTGTTGGCGAGCCTGCTGTGTGGATTGAGCGAGGTGTGCACACAGTATGTTGTCTGTGTGAATGTTACTCCCTTTGGGTTGGGCAGTACAGAACCTATGCAGCTTTACTTAGCAGATGTGGTAAATGGTGGTATCCTCTTTCAAGAGGTGAACAACTTTGTCTTATTCTCAGCAGAATTTAAAATAGGAACTGAACTGATATGCCATTTACAAAGAAAATCTCTGTGTGCATGATATAGTTTTTTATACTTCCATAGCATCACTCAATTGACCTCTATTCAGATTCAAGTCAACTACCAATTATCAGAACCAGCTGAGCCTGTTTCTATCCAGGGCTAATGGTCTCCTCTGCCCATCTGTAAAATGAGACCCACTGTGGCATATTCAGGTGTTCTTTATATGAACATATTAGTCTTCTAATTTATCTTGAGCATCACATTTTAAGAATAACAGGATATGTGTTTGTCAAATAATGCCGGAATGAAATAGAGATCATGCAGAAGTCTTTAGAAGATTTTTATTTGAGTCTACATATTTGAAAAAAAGAACAAACTGATTATCCAATGTGGGTTTGGAGTTTTGTAGGCTTATTCTTTTTAAGTAATGAACTTTCACTCATCATGAACAAATAAAACACCCTGAGACAGCGGTTCTCAACCTGTGGGTCGTGACCCCTTTTGAACAATGAAAATAGTGCAACATTAGAAAGGTTGAGAACCACTGTCCTGAGAGAATATAATCTGGTAGGTGACCCTTGACCTCTCAGCATTCAAAAGATTAGGATACTTATAAGGCAGATTGGGGGCTTTGCGCTTCGTCTCTGCCTCTTAGTTTTGATGAAATGCAAACTTCTTTTAATCCTCAGAAGAGGCCTCCAAAGCATACAGCGCACTTCACCTTTTGAAAGTGATCAAGGTCCTGAGTCAGCTCAGCTCAACTCCATCTTGTTCTAACTCTTTGCCAAGCTCTTTCCCTTCTATGACAGCTCTAGTATCCTCTTATTTTCTAAAATCCACTCCTAATGCCAGCTCCAGATGGCAAGGCCAAGTCTGGGCTGCAAGGAACTGCCAACACCACTCAGACTTTGAGATTCCATCTCTGTGCACTGCAATAGTGTCAACAGGGTTCCATCTTCTCTCTGCTTGATAGGTGCAACTGTTTATTGATCTTTAATTGTAATTTTTATTATAGTAACTTTTATCCATTATTTTACATTTCCTTTTAAGTCTACTGTTACATGATTTTATTGTCCTTATTAAAAGAATCAAATACGTCAGATTTCATGGCATTGATATACAATATTTTCTCCAACTATTTCCCTAGTCATAGTGGTTGTTTTGTCCAGTATTTGCTAAATCAAGTAATGCTGCAATGAAATCTCTTTCTGATCTGTCTCTGCCTCTGTGTACACAGACCTCCATGACAGATTTCTAGAAGTGGAGGTGCTGTGTCAAAGAACATGTGCATTTAAAATTTAAATGAACATTGCAAAAATGCCCTTCAAAACAAGTACTGTATCTGCTATGTATAGCTACAATAGACATATATACGGGGTGTCCCAAAAGTTACCCCTAAAGTTGCCATACATAGTGATAATAGGAAATTGCCTCTAAATGTACCTATACTTACAAAATATTCACTACAAATGCTTACCAAAAGGTGGCCAATATTTTATGAATGTTTTGTAAAATTTTAAAATTTTAGGGGTGACTTTTGGAGCACCCTGCAATATATATTTAATGTCATGGATAAATTTATCTGCATATTAATGACAATTTATTCAATTTTTTTTAATTCTAATCTCATAATATACAAAAGTGAATTAAGTAGGTGAATATTTATGTCAAAGAAATCCATATAATTTATCTGGTCATTCTAGGGAAAAAAGATGCAAGAAGATAGCAAATTATCTAGGAGTCAGTGTATTGTAGATAGCCCCAAATGTTGTAGAGATGCCCAGTGTGCCTGCATATTAAGTTCGATGTCAATTGTTAACACAAACCAAAATGTTTCAAAATGGCAGTCATCATAACCATATCACAATTTTATCAGGACAGTCACCTGATTAATCTCATAAACCTGAGTTGTAAAAATCGATTCCCATAAATGCCCTTTGTAATATACTTTCAGTTCATAAATGCCATTCTTCTGGTTGAACTATCATATCCAATCAAATTGTAAGTTGATATATGTACAAAATGCTCACAATAATTTTTAGTCCAAATTTTACTGTCTTTTCACCCAACTAAATGATCTGTGAAATCTCCTAATTCTATTTTCTTTCACTGCCAGATCATGGAGGTATCAGTTAAGGGTCAGCATTAAAACTCCACCAAATTAATCTGAAAAGCCAACTTTTAAACACATTTCCAGAATGCCTTTAGCACAAAGTAGTCCCTGTATGCCTCTTAATTTTTTTCTTTTTGCACATTACTACTGTATCGCATCATGGGACATTAAGCATATTTCAACTCGTGGGACTAACTCAATCATGTTTTTAGAAATTGAAAACAAATGTTGTAACTGGATGGATGATAATATTGAAGTAATAACAGTTTCCTAGTAGGCGTACTTGTTTAATCAATTGCGCAGTCTTTCAGCTTGTAAACACTGCAATGTCTATCACTCACTCAAATGTTTTTTCTCAGACTAAAGTTTAGCAATAATTTGATTTGCTACAGAAGTTGCAACAAACACAGAGTTTATTTCTGTTCTGATTCTCATTGGCGGAATCCCTGCCCTCATTGGAAGATAACACAGAAGGTTGATTTTACTTTAGGAATAACAGACTGTGCGGATACTGCTAGACTTGATTTAAAAGTACTGTCCTCTTCCCTTTTTGCTGGAATTCTCTGTAACATAATAAATGGACTAGATTGTGCTGGCCTCAGCCTGAGGCGCAGGGTTATACGCTCCTTTCTTTTAAAGATATTTAGAAAAACCTGTCTCAGTGCTTGGCAACTACTCTGACAGAAAACAGATAAAAATAAGGGTGGTTTATCAGTTTTGCTGTTCTTATCATGTTTCAGGTTGAAGGCTGTTGAAATGATAAAAAACAAACAGCACTAAATAGGGTTCCGTCATTATCACTGCAGTGGGGGAGCTGGGTTTTTCAGGATCAAAGAAAAATGCATTTGCTTTCAGAACTCCAATCTTTCATTTTGAGAGGTGCACTGCACTCAGATACGGAGGGGCGAGTGAAAGTAAATTGGAGAAGGAACGAAAATAAATATGTGCTGCTATGGGAACTCAGAAATTCAAACAAAAGTAGGCTGGCATACTTCTAAAAGCTCTGAATTTTCAATGTTCAATCTCTTAAGGAAAAAACAACAACAACTAGTGCGTGGGGTTTGTTATTTCTGAGCAAGTGGAGTAAGCATGAGCACAGAGGTTGTTCCCATCTCATCAAATTATAAGAATTCACTTGATCTTTGTAAACATGTGTCAAAAGGATTTTCCTATGCTGGGGGTTTTGGTGGAATGTTGTTATCGAAGAGAGGGCTTAATATTTTTAAACTTGTATTTTTTAATTTTGCTGCTCAAGTTGAACACCTTCAATTTCTCTGGCATGGCATTTGCCCTGGAAAATTGTCAAAGATAGTGGAGACAAGGAAGCTGTTGTCTTTTGGCTTGAGGGGATTATCCATGGCATAGGGATAATAACCAAAAAACAAATAGAAAGTAAGGCAGCTGCCTAAAAAGAGTTCTAAATTGTCACCGAGTCCAAGGAAGCGGAAATCAGGCAGGAATCTGGATCAAGCAGCACTGGAGGTCAATCTTGAAGGAGGCAAATGTCAACAGGTGATGTTAGGGAGGTAGAAGGTCCAGCACAGGTGAAGTCCCAGAGGCAGGAAAGCTAAAAATACGTTTAATTTGGCACTGAAGGAAAGCCATGGATCTTACAATAAAAATACTGCCTGAGAGCTGTGTGGTCTTACTGGTGAGGCCAAAGCCTAAGAAATATCTATGTGAAATTTTTGAACCTCCAAGTTAAAGAAATTGCCTCCAGTTACAGGACAAAAGTTACTATTAAAAGACCCAAAATCTAATTGGCATATACATCTATCTATATGATATGATTTTGGCATATAAATATATATATATACACAATTAGATTTTGGCATATACATATATATATATATATATGATATGATTTTGCCAATTAGATTTTTGAATATATATATATTTGTACATGTATCAGGCTAGAATGCATAATTTCATAATCATGCACTTTAACCTCAAACTCCTAAGCTCAAGCCATCCTCCCACCTCAGCTTCCTGAGTAGCTAGGGCTGCAGGAGTGCCACTGCTCCTGCCCAGCAAATTTTTAAATTTTTTTTTTGTGGAAACAGCATCTTGCCATGTTGCCTAGGCTGGTCTCAAACTGTAAACCTCCTCACACCATGGCCTCCAAAGCGCTAGGATTACAGGCACCAGCCACAGTCCCTGACCTGACCTATGACTTTTTCAAAATGCAAAGGAAGGACGTGAAGCAATATATTTAGAGTTTGAGGAGATAAGATTTGAATCTCATAGTTCTGCACAAACCTAAGTTATCGATCATATGTAATGGAAGAAACACACAAAGTTCTCAGATATTTAAACCATCAAAAATAGTACTGTCATTTTATATAAAGCATTATTCAAAGACATATTCCAGCTAACCAATAGATAAATCAAAATAAAAACCTTAAGACTAGATAAGCCATGTCAGAGAGATAAACTGTAAAACATGTAAAGCAGAATTAATCTCAGTAATTACTGTTGATTTGTTTACAAGTTGAATAAAAATGTTATAAACGATCCTTAAAATGGAAACTAAATACGTGGAACTTGCTCTTTCCCCCTTCACTCACTCCAGCCACTGGCTTTCTATTAGTTATTCAAATAGGCTATTTTCTGTTCCAGTACTTTTCTTGGATATTCTTTCTTTTCAGAAGCTTTTTCACCCTCTTCACTTAGCAAACAGCTATTTGACCTTTACGTATTGTGTTAGTCTACTCAGGATGCCACAACAAAATGCCACAGACTGCAAGGCTTAAACAACAGAGATTTATTTTCTCATAGTTCAGGGAGCCAGAAATCCCAGATCCCGGGGCTGCCTGCGCTGGTTTCTGGCGAGGCCTCTCCTCCTGGCTCTCCATGACCACTTTCTCACCGTGCCCTCACCTGGCCATTTCTCTGCAGAAAAGCATCTCCTCCTCTTCTTACTCGTCCTATTGATGAGGACAGCCACCCGATGACCTCGTTCACCTTTAGTTCCTCCCTCAGGGACTTATCTCCACAACAGTACACAGGTTTCAACATGTGACAGTAGAAACACAATTGAGTTCATAACAGATACCAAGTTAAATGATACTTCCTCAAAGGCGCACTGCCCGTATCCTATATATTTGCCCAAGAACAGTTGTTGAGGTTTATAATACAATGCTTCTTCCTGTGAATAAGTCTAATTTATTAAACTAATTACCCCATGAAACTATAGGGTGTCCCAAAAGTCATCAGGGAAAAAGGGAAATTGTAGCTAAATGTACCTTTATTAACAAAATATTCATTACAGAATTTTATAAAATATTCTCTCCGTGTTGGCCACCTCTATGTATGGTGACTTGGGGTCACCCCGTACAATCTCTAAGGAGAAAGGATCATCTGTATCTTGCTCACTACTTCTTTCATGGCTGGGCACTTGGTAGGCACTCAGAAAATACTTATAGAATAATAGCAAGCAGTCTTCTGGAAATACAGCAACTATGGAGACAGAACAAAATAATGAGCATTTTCCTGTCTACCCCTGGGTGGTGGAAATGGAAAAATTAGCATAGTCAGTATGTGCTGGTAAATGTGTACCAACCAGCTCTGTGAAGAGAAAAGGTGGTGTAAATCTTCCCACCATGGATGATTTCACACTACAAACGTGAGGTCACTGGGGAGAGATGATCAGTAGCACATTATTACGGTGTCCCTCCTTTTCTGCAGGGGGAGCCCTTCCCAGACTCCCAAGTGGAAGCCTGAAACCTCACATAGTACAGAATCCGACTGGCGTTGTTTGGACGTGTTTCCGTTTATCTATTCCACCTGCAAATTTAATGCCTTTTCTATTTTAACTAAGCGCTTCTCACTACGTAGCCAGAGCTTTTGCAGCTTGAGGTGCAAAAGCAAAACTAGCACAGTTTTCTTTTTTCTTCTTTACCATTTCACAGAAGATTCATTCTTATATAGATCTTAGAAACCTCAGTGTACAATTTTTTTTCTTTCCTAACCAATGTTACACTTGAAGGAGGCACTTTAGAGTTTGTCTTTGGCACATTCTAATTGCCAGAATCACTACTCTTGAACTCTGGGGCCATTATTAGGTAACATAAGGATTACTTGAACACAAGCACTTCTTATACCAAGACAGACCATCTGATAACAGAGCTGGCTACTGAGCGACTGACGGGTGTGTACGTAGACAGTTGAGATAAGCTGGACAAGGGGAGGGTAGGGCAGGATAGAGTGGGAAGGTGTGGGAGTTCATCCCACTATTCCAGACAGCACACAATTTAAAACTTGTTTATCCTGGAATTTTCCATTTAATATTTTCAGATCACAGTTGACCATAGTAACTGAAACCTTTGAAAGGGAAATTACAGATAAGAGGAGGCTACTGTACTACTGTACTGTTTTCACTTCAAGAACACAAAATAATTAAGGAACAATAAGTTTTGAATATTACCTTTATTTTTAGCCTATGGAGGAAAAATCCTTGAAAATTTAGTAATTGGATTTTGCCAGCTCCAGCACACCACTGATGGATCGTTGAATAAAAGAGTGGAGGCTGACTATATAGAAATACATAGAAATTTATTATTGTGCAGGGCCAGAGAAAGAAACAGACCAAGGTGATATTTGTACTTTAGTAGGAAGGATGAAGGAGAGAGAGTGGGGGGAGCAGATCTGAAGGAAGACGCTGGGGAAGCTTGGCGTCCGTTCACGTTTGAGATTATTGAGGGTGGTTTGAGTTACAGGCCTCTACTTGTCCTGAAAGGGCCATCACTTTAGGAATCTTTTGGAGTTTATTGCTGGGCCATGAAAAGGAATGAGAGAAACAGGGACAAAATTTGGGGGGTATTTTCCATATGTGGCGGGTGGGGGACAGGCACAGGTATATAAATCTGAGGAAATGGTCAGACATAACAATCCAGAGAGGCAGTGGGTCATGAGCACAGGAGTCAAAAAAAAAAAAAAAATTGCTACACCAGGGGTTGATGTAGGGGCTCACTGAGCCCAAGTGCTTGAGGTTGCTGTGAGCTATGATGATGCCATGGCACTCTACCCAGGGCGACAGAGTGAGACTTGGGGAATTTTTTTTTTTTAATATACTGAGGCACAATCTGAAGAGGTGCTTGTTGATAGATTTTTGAAGATGGCATTTAGAGTTTATCTTTAATTTTGTTTATGACTTGATGGAAAATCTACTCTGTTACAAATACAAGACTGTGATGCAATTCTTTTTGGCTAATTTCATGCACTGCATGTTTGAGGTGATTTTGTGTTTGGAATAACAGCAAAACAACCTCCCTTCCTCCCATTAACCGCAAAGGGGTGTCTGGTGTCTCCCGAAGCCCCTCAACTAGTGTCATAGAAACCAAGGAGGAAAGGCTTTCCAGGGAACTGCACGGGGGCAGTCAGACGCTGCTAAAGGAATGTTATAGGAGAGTGGGCTGTAAGACAGTCACCGTTTTTGGAAATTATTACTGACCTAATTGGTAGAAAGAGCATAAAGCCATGGGAGTGCCAAGAAAGGGGTACTAAAGATTCCTATCTCAGAACCTGCATTTGAATGAATCCCTTGCTCTGCTTCCTGCCATGAGCTGCATGACTTCAGGGAAGTTTCCAGTGTTGTGAATGAGAGAAAAGGAAAGGAGACTGGCATTTACCAAATGCCTCCTGACCACCAAGCACTAGGGCCTTGACTGTCATCCCATCTCATCTGCCCTGGCCATAGATGTGAAGCCAGAAAGTTCCTCTCCGATGTACGGAGTATATATTGGAAACCAGAGGAGAAAAGGAAAACCAGCTCCAAGGGGTAATCAAAGCAAGATTGGAAAAGCCAGCTCTCAAGGGGTCCTGCGGTGGTTCTGTCAGTTTCCCCTCACATTCATTGCCCGTTCCCTGTTGTCAGCTTCAGAGGTAGAATTTAAAAATGGAATATGTACCTGCAGAGTAACTGCCTCTTGTGTTATGTTTGCAGAACATTTGGTGGGTTTAATTCAGCCTTAAGATTTACTAGACAATTAGACCTACTAGATAATTAGATAGAGTTAATTATCACTATTATAATTTAAGAATACAACAGGGAAATAGAAAAGAGATTAGGTGACTTTCTCAAGGACGCACAGACATTGGTATCTGAAAAATACCTTGAACCTTATGATTCCACTTTAGGTTAAAACACGTGTCCAATATTTAAAGCCCCCAGGAAGTCTTCACCCCGGAGAAGGGGTAACGAGGGTGGGTCAACATCTTCTCTGGATTCCCCAGGAATGGCAAGATTTGACAAGTAACAGTATTTGGGGGGGAGAGCAGGGAAACAAGTTCTTTTCAAGTCTTAGCTGCTCTTCCTTTGTTTCTTTCCATCTCATAGTTCATGAATTAGACTCAAGGATATATTTGAATTTTTTCCTCCTTTGCTTTTTGAGAAAAATATCTCATTGTCATCACAAAGAGGTTGATACTGTTTTGAGTTGGAATTATTCCTACCGGTTTTGCAAGACCCTGTGGTATCTTTTTCCCAGAATATGGAACAAAGCATCATCATTACATTTGATGGTCCCTGATGCATATTCTGAGAAAATATTCCTGCAGTCTTCTAGTTGACGTGATATGTAGGGCTCAGTTCTGAGGTTTACACCGTGCTTTCCACTAGGAAGAACTGCACGAAGCTGCGTCCCATTAGAAGCATTGCGCAAACAAGATGAAGATGATTTAGAAACGCAACACAGAAAGAATGAAAGATGTTACTCATAGTCTGAGAACCTGCCAAACCTGGAGTTTGAAAGAAACTGAGAGAAACAAACCTTTTCCTGGTTAAGTCCCACTTAGATTCTTGTAGCTGCAATCCGGCGGCCTATCTGGCGACCAAGGCACAAAGAGGACCCAAAGTGTTTTCCTACCTCCCTATTCCCTGTCAGACACTGCACAGAGCAAACTTCAGATACTCCCTGCATAGTTCCAACCCCGTACTAGTCATTCTGCTTCTGAAGTGGGTTTATGTTACCTGGAGGAACTGCACATTTCCTAAGGCCCACCACTAATTCATTCACTTCTTCCACAAACACGGTTGATCACTTACTGCATACTTGGTGCAGGACACACAAAGATAAAAAAAAAAATGATGCAGTTCCTGCTCTCCAGGTGTCCACGATTCTTTATTGACAACTGCCCTAAATTAATAACTTGGTTTGACTGCAATGGTAGTGGAGAGGGGTATTAGAGACACCAAGGGATCAGGGGCAAAAAGTGATTGATCTCGTCTGGAGATGATAAATGGCAAGGAAAACTTACCATTTAGTTGGTTTATTTAGTAGAACTAAATAAGTAAAATGGATATCAGTACATTTAAACCTATAGCCTGACAGAGCTCTATACTAATGCTGGCCACAGGTTCCCAGTTGGTTCTGTGCTAAGGTAGGTGCTGTCATTTTTAAGACTATATTGCAGGGTGGTGCCTGTGGATCAAAGGAGTAGGACATTGGCCCCATATACCAGAGGTGGCGGGTTCAAACCTAGCCCTGGCCAAAAACTGCAAAAAAAAAAAGACTATATTGCAAATGGCTTTTTCATGGTATCGGGATGTTATGTCAATTTATGGCTTTAAACTTTGAATGGAATCTGAGAATCAGTATCTGGGGGTCCTCTGGAATAGGATATATAAAAGTGAGTACTTTTAAAAAGTCATTATATCAAAATCTCACTCATTCTAGTCCACAAACCACAAGACTTTTATATGAAAGCTGGATTTGATAAACACTGTTCAGTAATTAAAGTATTATTTGTTTTAAAAAATGCTCCCTTACCACCTTGCAGCCATTTGTTACCTGACAGAAATAGCGTCATTTCACTTGAATCCTGGTATTGTTAAACTCATCCATTTGTTAGTTCTGGTATATTTCTTGCCCAGCTACCTCACTAGACCTATAAAAAATTTCACATGTAGCTCCCACAGCGGGCAGTATAGTAACAAAAGCTGTTCCTGCTATTTCATCCTTCCAGCATTCTTAATTGCCCATCCTTCCTGTCCTCCAAGTCCTAGGTCAAATGGCACATCATCCACAAAACCAACAGATCCCTTTCTCCTTGTATTACAAATAGTGAAGTTCACCATTCTGTCCCTCGATAGACTCAGAGCTCTTTGAAGGTAGGGCCTAAGTCATCTTTATTATTTTATCGCCTTTTTCACCTGGCAGAGTCCGTCCCTGTTCATTGAGTGAAGGGATGGACAGGTCAATGGATGGATGGGCAAGTAAACACACAGGTACACAGAGGACGTGTAGCACATGAAGGAAGCTGCCTTTTGTTTGGTGTCTGATAAATATCTGTTCCTGTTGATCTCATGTTTACCAGGCAAACAAACATGCACAAGCAGGAGAAAGAAAACATTTTGGATTGAATCCCATTTGCACACACATGTACTTAGTCTGAACAGTTTGATAAAGAGCAGACATGCAAGGCTTACCTTGAGGTTGTAAGAACAATCTCTATTTTTTGAATGTCGAACTTAAATAGACTGAGAGGTTTGATTTAAAAATATAGCTTAGTTTTATCTTTACCAGTATTAAAAAATGTCTTCTACACAGCTCAAATGGCTGTAGTTTTCCCACAATGGTTTCAAACCAAAGTGTACTTTGTACTGCACGATCAAGGAACATAGTAATTATGGATTTAATGTGTTTTACATTTTGAAAGCAAACTAATTTTACTCAGTATTTTTTTCCCTACACTGTGTTTATGGTGCCAGATGATACTTTTGACTTTAGAGTGCTCTAAAGTCATTGCCATAGACTATTTGAGGAGAATTAATGGGTGAAATATCTAGTTCATTAAAAAAAATCTTTCATTATGTGTTGATTTCTGGAAAGGTTTATTGGGATTTTTCTTTTCTCTTTACTTTCCTTACAGTGCGGGAGTTGGCCGAACTGGTTGTTTCATCGTAATAGATGCTATGTTAGAAAGAATAAAGCATGAAAAAACTGTAGATATTTATGGCCATGTAACTTTAATGAGAGCCCAGAGGAATTACATGGTTCAAACAGAAGACCAATACATCTTCATCCATGATGCACTGTTAGAAGCAGTGACTTGTGGAAATACCGAAGTGCCAGCCAGGAACTTGTATGCCTACATTCAGAAGCTGACACAAATAGAAACGGGAGAGAATGTCACAGGCATGGAGCTTGAATTTAAGGTATGGCTATCAGTTATTCAGAAGCAAGTCACTCTGGGATTGGCTTTGAGTAAGGACTTTACTTCCTTAACCTTTCAGGTTTGTGAAGTACAAGATTCATTTGACCTTTTCTTCGGGTGTCTGATTATAAAAACCTCTCTTCCACTTCTACTCTTTGTTTCCTAACCTAACAATACCATGAGTCTTTTGTATTCTTATTCAAATTGAGAGATCATATTCTCAGAAAATCCTTAAAAATTCAAAAGGCTATATGGAGTGATGAGGTGGACCAGCCGTGCAGTTTGAATAGTCATTTACTTTAAAAGTAAACAAAATATTTATATCCCAAAAGGGAAGTCTTGGGCACATTGCATTCAAAGCATAGGCTAAGATTATCTTTGTTGGATTTTTCTTCTTTTCTGTTGAACAGCGTCTAGCCAGCTCAAAAGCTCACACCTCAAGATTCATCAGTGCCAATCTTCCATGTAATAAATTCAAAAATCGCCTTGTTAATATTATGCCATATGAATCCACAAGGGTGTGCCTGCAGCCTATCCGAGGAGTAGAAGGATCTGATTACATCAATGCCAGTTTTATTGATGGATACAGGTATATATTCTTGCTCCCCTGACTATCCAAAGCCTTGATATTTACATGTGCCCTAGTTTCATAACCAGAATAAATTTCATCTCAATTCAAAGCCATTTTCTTTCTACAGAGGTCAGCATTTAGTCCCTTGGTATCTGTTTTTGTTGTTTTGGAGAGGAGTAAGAAGCAGTAGTTACGGAGCGTCTAATCCGGGCTTCTGCACTCTTCTTTCAGAAGCCACTTGAATTTGTAAGGAGTTAATAAAGAATCTGTTTTGCATGATATTCCATAAATTTAATAGATTGTGCGAAAGTCATTTCTAGAAAATGAAGCTGCACAACTAAGTGTTTCTTAAGTGATTTGTGTGACACATGAAATTGAGCTATTAGCATTGCACTAAAATTTAAATAATAATGATAAAGACATACATCATAATATTAACAAAGCAGTTTCTTTTACAAAGCCCCCCTATTAAATGCTCTTAGTTGATTATGTAGATGAAATGGGAATTTACTGCAATTGCATCTATGATATGGTTGTATTTTCTGTCCCAGGTTTGATGTTTACATCTCAAACGTGAGCTTTTGCATAGTTTCTAAATACTTTAACGCATTCTTTTCATTCCCTTAACATAATTCAGACAACAGAAAGCCTACATTGCTACCCAGGGGCCCTTGGCAGAGACCACTGAGGACTTCTGGCGGATGCTCTGGGAACACAATTCCACCATCGTTGTGATGCTCACCAAACTGCGTGAGATGGGCAGAGTAAGCGTGTCACCCTCACGTGTCTCCGAAGGCGCACTTACACTGTGGAGCAATGAAGTTTCCATCTTAATAACTCAAGTGCCAGTGTCATTTTTTTCAAAATACAGAGTACTCAGAACACCGTCTGCACCATCTGTTACTCTTTGTTGGTTAATTTACAAAGCCGCATCACATTTTTAAATGTGTGTTTTTAAGAAAGGTCTGGTACTTCATTTGCAGTGAAGCCCGATGATAGGGGCAAATCAGTACACAGCTGTCTCTGACTTATGTCTGCCTCTCTGAGCAGGCTCAAGTTTCATGAGCAAATGTGCTATCATG
Source organism: Perodicticus potto (assembly GCA_963574655.1). NCBI lineage: Eukaryota > Metazoa > Chordata > Mammalia > Primates > Lorisidae > Perodicticus > Perodicticus potto. The sequence continues at coordinate 7,059 of CAUYRH010069592.1, read as the reverse complement.
TCTTTGTATGAAGGAACTTGACTTTCTTTCATTCCTATGGCAAATTCTTACTTCCCTACCTTCCACTCCTATGGAAAAAAGTCTTAGAAAGTTATACTTTTTCCAAGGATAAAACCTGCTAATCCCAGATCCACTTTTCAAAATGAGGATTCTGAAATACCCATAAAATAGTATTAGGTATATACTAAGGTCTATATTATTATTACTATTAATACTATTCTACTGTTATTAGTTAATAGTATTAGCAATACCACTTAGATTCAGTAGATGCAAGCATTTTGTCATATTCACTTGAGATATTGTCTCCCTTCTTTGTGTGAATTAGAAGAATAGCTAACACCCCAACTTTTAGAGCCTACAGAGGGAGCAAAAAGAATATCAGATTAGAAAGATAACTGACTATTCTGATTTGGCTGCTGACTTTGCAGAGTTTTGCCAACTCATTAAAACTGCCTGGGTCCTAGTTTCTTTGACAAGCAAGATGGAAACAAATCATTGCAGAGGTTTCTTTCTGTGTTCGTGATGGGTGTCTTCATTCCAAACCACAGTGGTACCCGTGTGCTGTGTCAGTGAATGATTGACATGGCCAGCATTATCCAAGGACTGATGTTACTACTGGGATAACTTGTAGGTGTGAAGAAACTTTACCCTATCAAAATATTCAATTCAGCTGACGTGCGTTCAGCAGCTTCTATGTGCCAGGTACTGTGCTGGATACCATGGACAAATAGTGAACCAGATGGTTTCCCTATCCTCAGGGAGCTCATGGTTCCAAAGAGAAAATGAGTCGCAAGCACCTGGAATTGCCTTGAAGCTTAAAATTTTATTAGATAGACAGACAAAACTTCATTTATACTTTGCGTAGTTTTTAACACTCACCTTCTCTCCTTTTAGGAGAAGTGTCATCAATACTGGCCAGCAGAACGATCCGCAAGATATCAGTACTTTGTTGTAGATCCCATGGCTGAGTACAACATGCCACAGTATATCCTAAGGGAATTCAAAGTCACAGATGCCAGGGTAAGTTGGCACAGTTTTCAACCTTCAGAGATTAGCTGAAAAGTAGCCTAAAATACTAGTCTCTGGGAAGAACATTTGCCAAGTGACCATGTTCCCACAGAGAAAAGAAGTCACCCGTCCCTGAGTAACTTTCCCTCTGTCCGGCAAGCATTCTCACAAACCCAAGTTTGGCTTCTATTCAAACATAAATCTGGCAGCCCAACTTTGGGGATGCATTTGGTGGGTGTTTGTGCTGGGAATCATTTACTGACTCGTTGTCTATGCCCGTGTTCACCTTCTCAGCTCATTCTCTTTGGAGCTCTTTTTGCCTTCTTCATTACTTGAGACTGTAAATATGTTGTTGTTTGGAAAGCCCTTTAGGTCATGTGGGCCTGGAGGTTAATTTGGTATGATTTTAAAACTGCAGAGCAAATGGCATTCTTTAGAAAAATCTGACAAGCTTTGCACATTCTAATTTGATTCCTGGCAGAGTTTATTTCTTGGTGTGCTAATGTGTCTGTCCACGAGAGCTGTGCACCCACGACCCTTGTTGGCTAATTTTCATTCTGCATTTCTTATCTAGATTGCCAAGTCCAAGGTTCAGCCCTGATGTAAGATGTTCTATGCATAAACTTTAATATATTTGCCTTTGGCCACTTTCAAACCATGATTACAAACATATCTTAGGGGAGACTGGGTCAATTCAGAGACCTGTGTTTTTTTTGGAACTGTCACAGTGGGTGGGTTGAATAAAACATCAGGATAGAGCTATTTACTTGATTCATTGTTTTTTCTGGGAAGCTGTTTTCTCCAAACTTATGTTTTACTAATCCCCAAAGTCTGGCCCTAGCTATTGACCTTCAGTGAAAGAAAAATTGGTTAGCAGAGGGTTGGCCCAGGTAAAGGACCTGTTAATCCCAGAAGTCTAATGTATTAACTACTCTGAAAGTGCCTGTACTCGAGGCAGCAGTTACATCCCTAGGTCTTGATTTTGAGTTGCCCAGGCAAGCATGCCTTAGTAACCTGCTCCATTGTTTTGAAAAATAAAAAATCAGACCTTTTCAGAATTTAAAGCGAAGTATATGACTGGAAATCTTAAGTGCCTTTCAGGTAAACTCACCAACTATTCCTGATGATAAAGGCTGGAAACTAAGCTCCACCAATGGCAGGGATGCTTTTACTACTCCCCACATGACCAAGTTAATCTCATCACAGTAAGCAAAAGAAGATTGAAACTGGAACTTACCTGCACATTTAAAAATAAAAAGTCTCCCTGTGATTGTGTAATTTTCTTAGCTACCATAGTCTTATTTGCACTCCTAGTGTGATTCTAATCGCAACTTCCCAGTTTAGAAAGCAAACTGGCACTTGAAAGGAGGGTATTGTTAAACAGGTAACCTTTACATGAACGCAGGTGGTCTCTCCTCCTCCGAATAGTCAGGGTTTGTGCACTATTAAAAGCAACTGGGATAAGAAAGGAAATCCCCAGGACATTCAAAGGGGAATAAATCTGCATTACCTGGCCTCTGGCTTGGCTTACTGTGCTTCCTAAATTTTTTCTAGAAAATGATGCTTCCATGGTAACCAGACACAAGTTAGTGATGGGGCCAAACTCTAGATTCCTCAGGATTCTCACAAAGTTAGAATAATCACTCTTTTTAACCTCCACCCCCAAATAATGTCAGTCAGAAACCTACCCCGTGCCAGTTAAAACCATCAGGCTACTTGATCTGCCCATCTTGAATTGAGCTGCTCCCCTTTCTCATTATGAATGAATGAGGAAGATTATGTCTCTGTGCACTTACGCAGAATATGGGGAGCATGTACAACTGTATGCAGAAGAACTTTGATAGGGAAAGAGATGTAAACAAAAATAAAAAGAGAAATGGAGAAACAAGTGGAGTCTCTTCAAAGAGAAGAGGCCATTTGGGAGTAGGCCCTCTAAACTTAGAATTTGGATTATCTCTCTCCATTATTGAGTCAGGGAGAAAGTTGATGGGTATAATTGTTATTCCTGGTTCTATAAACAAAGGATTATTTCTATTCTTGTTGTGCTTCTAAAAAAACACCTTAAAGGCCTAAAGGGAATCAGAAGTGACTTAGTATATTCTTTTTAACTCATTTGTGCATTATAAGGCAGAGTAATTTTGCCTCATTAATCTAGAAAAGAAAGACCCTCTTGCATCTGGCTTGTTTTTTATTTGTTTCCTCTTTCCTTCCTTCTATCCAACCTTCGTTCGTTCCTTCCTTCCTTCATTCCTTCCTGCATTTGGTTTATCTGTGCTAAACCCCTTTACAGCCTCCTTTTTGGCAGTCAGCTAAGAAGAGTTCAGAAAAGGGTACCTATTTGCTGATAATCACTTGTGTCTTTGTGGGACGCTTCACTTCTGTTTGATAGGATACTTATATGGCACGTGCTTTGTCCCCTGCCATGGCTAGAAACTGTATTCCTCTGAGACATGCGGGGCATCCAGGTTAACAGCAACTACCTGGTTTGTGTCAGATCCTTTAAATGTCACTATTTGTCAATTGGCAATGCTAGAAGTAAGCAAGCACAGCGATGTGAAGTTATCGTGACAACAGCAAAATCTCTGGTCTGAACAACATGCCCAGAATCTCCTTTCAATATTGAAAAGTTATTGGATTCCAAAATTATTGAAATAGAGTATATAAGTTTCACTTTGGAAAGAATGTGGACACGGTCAACGGTAATAAACCCAAACTTTGAGATTCAGATGCATTTGCTAATATGAGAACTATATGGCTATTTACTCTCTGAGAACCTAGGTTTTTGTTTAAGAGCAAATAAATTTGTGACTTAAATATACATGAATATGGATGCTAATAGCAGATAAGACACACACCTAAGTGTCTACTTAAACATGCTTATTTCTCTGCCCTTTTATTTTTGCAAAAAAAAAAAAAATGATGATTGGTTTTGTGGTCTTTGTACTTACTGAATCCTCCTGGCACCCTCCTCTGTGGCTGGGAATGTGGCTTTCCCTCTAAAGGACGGCCAGTCCCGAACAGTGAGGCAGTTCCAGTTCACTGACTGGCCAGAGCAAGGAGTGCCAAAGTCTGGAGAAGGATTTATCGACTTCATCGGCCAAGTCCATAAAACGAAAGAACAATTTGGCCAAGATGGACCCATTTCGGTCCATTGCAGGTAAGTTAAGAAGCAAGAATGCTACGTTTCCATCTATGATTTAAAGCAATGATAACCCTGAAAATAAATGTTATTTATTCGCCATTTATATAAGCTTGTTATAGTGAATCTACATACTTGAAATTTTATTCTCGGAAATGTCTTGTGAAATTTAAAGCAGGATTCATTTCCCTTCCATTTCATAAAATGAAAAGAATCAGAGGAAAATTTTAATTTCCAAAATTTACTTCTTATAAAACAAAACAAAAAAACTGAAGTTTTCCTTGCCAGTTTTACTTGAAAAGGAATTGTCAGTACATCCCCTAGTAATAATCTGTTCTATCAATCACTCCTTCCTTGCTCGGCTCTCATCGCACTGCACCGATAGCTATCTTTCTGGATCCTTCTTTTGTATTTCTCTTCTTGGGAGAACCATAAATAGCTATCAAAACTTAATAACAGTACTAATTTTTGCCAGTCAATAAGTGATTAGAATGATACCTCGGTGAAAAGTGCAATTTGCCTGAAAATTGTTGCTCTATCAGAAAATGAAGGACCTTCGATTTAATTATTTTTAATAGTTTCCAGAGAATTTTATAATTCAAGTCATTGAAGTTAATAGAAATAGCAAGTAAATGGTTTAAACATTCACCATAAATTTAGTACTTCTGTATGTTGCTATGCAAAAACCTTCTAGCAAACGAAATTCACTTAATTTTACTTAAACTAAGGCATTTTAGGATACTAGCAACAAAAGTCTAAGTTTCTCATCCCTTTATGATGAAAATCTTGAGAGAAGTTTTAAAAAATATGTTTTGCTTCAGTGCTTCAAAAACAGCCCATATAGTTCTTAATGAAATAGGAGGCAGAATCTCTGGACCTCAGTTTTCTCAAATGTCTAAAATTCTTTCTAGCGTTGTTTGTTTCTCAGACATGGTATATTGTATGAGAAACAGACCTTATTTACACATGTTTGCTTTGTATTGAGTTATAAAATCCTTTGTAGTATCCAACCAAAGTGCATGTAGAAAATGACATATGGGTCGAATATGTCATTCTCCAAGGATACCTAGGAGATATTGCAGGCCACCATGATAAAATTAATATCACAATAGAGAGTGCTACACAGTTTTTGTTTCCCAATTCATATAAAATTTATGTTTATACTGTAGTCTTTTAAGTGTGCAATGGCAATATGTTGAAAAGAACAATGTATATACCTCCATTCAAAAATATTTCATTGCTAAAAAAAATGCAAATGCTAACAATCACCTGAACTTTTAGGAAGCTGTAATGTTTTGGTTGATGGAGGGTCTTGCCTTAATGTTGATGGCTACTAACTGATTAAGATAGTAGTTGCTAAAGGCTGAAGTGGCTGTGACAGTTTCTTAAACTAAGACAACAGTGAAGTTTGCCATATCATTTGACTCTTCCTGTCACGAGAGATTTCTCTGTAACGTGCAATATTGTTCAACACCATTTTACTCACAGTAGAATGTCTTTCACAATTGGAGGCAGTCCTCACAAACTCTGCTGCTGCTCAATTAACTATGTTTCTGTACTATTCTAAATCTTTTGTTGTTATCTCCACAATGTTCACAGCATCTTTAGGAGCGGGAGTAGATTTCATCTCATGAAACCATATTCTTTGCCCACCCACAAAAAGCAATTCCACTTCTATTCATGTTCTAGTGGGAAAGTGAAGCAATTCAGTAATATTTTCAAGCTCCACTTCTAACTCTAGTGCTCTCACTATTTCCACCACATCTGCAGTTACTTCCTCTGCCGAAATCTTAAATCCCTCAAAATGATCCATGGAGGTTGGAACCAACTTCTTCAAAACTCCTACAACTGACCACTCATGAATCAGGAATGTTCTCAATGTAATGTAGAATGGTGAATCCTTTCCAGAAGGTTTTCAATTTACTTTGCTCAGATCCATCAGAGAAATCACTGTCTATGGTAGCTATCACCTTATAAAATGTATTTCTTAAATATAACAATAAGACTTGAAGGTCCAAATCACTTCTTGTTTCATGGGCTGTAAAATTGATGCTTGTTAGCAGGCATGAAAACAACGTTCACGCTTTTATATATATTTCCATCAGAGCTCTTAGGTGATTGGGTACACTTTTTCTGAGTAGTTCTACGCAACAGACTTAAAATATTCAGTAAGCCATGCTGTAAACAGATGTACTATCACCCAGGCTTTGTTGTCCATTTACAGAGCACAGGCAGGGGAGATTTAGAATATTTCTTAAGGCCCCTTAGGATTTTCAGAATGGTAAATTTGTTCTGGCTTCAATTTAAAATCACTAGCTCACTAACAAGAGAGTCAGCCTGTCCTATGAATCTTTGAAGCCAAACATTGAATTTGGCTCTAAATGGCAAGCTATGAAATCCTAGATAGCAACTTCTTCCAAGATAAGGCTGTTTCATCTACTTTGAAAATCAATTGTTTCTTGCCGACACTTTCATCAATTATCTAGGCTAGATGTTCTGGATAACTTGCTAGAAGTTCTCTGTTTCACTTTGTACTTTTGTTATGGAGATGGCTCCTTTAAACTGTGTGAACCAACCTCTGACAGCTTCAGACTTTTCTTCTTTAACTTTCTCACCTCTCTCCACCTTCAGTAGAACTGAAAAGAGTTAGGGCCTTGCTCTACTGTAGGCTTTAACTTGAGAGAATGTTATGGTTCATTTGATTTTTCTGTCCCGCCCATTAAAAAAACTATCTTCATATCAGCAATAAGACTGTTTTCCTTTCTTCTTCTTTTTTTTTTTTTTTTTGAGACAGAGCCTCAAGCTGTCACCCTGGATAGAGTGCTGTGGCATCACAGCTCACAGCAACCTCCAATTCCTGGGCTCAAGTGAGTCTCCTGCCTCTGCCTCCCAAGTAGCTGGGACTACAGGCG